>LWMK02000827.1:0-24451 GCA_001693075.2 Taenia saginata
CGAGGTGGCGGATGTAAAGAAATTCACCGCTGGCACTAAATATGCTGCCATTCAGTCATTCTTTTCTAAATTTGCACGAATTTTTTAGAAATCACTGATCCATACCGGCAGTGATGCGCTTACATAACATAGGTTGCGACTCCGTCCAGACAAGCCTTGTACACGCGGCAGTAGAGGACCCAGTCATCGAAAGAGCATGCACTTCGACTAGGCGAGGAGCTCGCATGTTCATACAAGAAGAAAGAATAGTGGGAGCCAAATAATCCAAAATCCCAAGCAGGTGTCTAACAGCTTCCCCTTAACTAACAATAACACATGTCTACTTGCCATAGTAAACGGTACCGAAACCTTACTGAAGTCTTTCATGTAAAGGCTTTTATTTTGATTACATTTCCGGTTTATTGTAATTCTCAGAATACAACATTTTATCCTCTTTCTTCTTCAGCGCCTTTTCTCTCTAAAACACCTCTCCCCTTTAAGCGTTACATTCACCTCCACCACTTCCATTCATTTACTCGCGTCTTTCTTTCCTTCTTTCCCCCCCACATTCATGCACTCCTTTACTCACCTATTCACCCATTTGCCTTTCGCTTCCTCCCTCTCCTCTTTAATACTACGGCTCCGCCACCAACATCATTACCACCCTCTCCCCAAACCTCTCACTTCTATCATTCTAGTCTGAAATGAATCAAACAACTTTAAGCAGGCTACTATATATTTCATTTAAGCGACACCCTCGGCTTCGTCATGCCTTAATTCCGGTTTCATCGTCCCTTTCTTTGCTCACGCCTTGCACGCGCAGCTTGACAGCGTCACCAGGCAGCCGCACACTTTCAAACGCTGAAGCAATCCGTTAAATCCATCGATTGCCCCACTTCCTCAAGTCAACTGGCAAGACGATGACTAGCGTATGAAGGCGCGACACGGCTCTCCTTTTGTTTGCGTACCTTTCAGTTCTCCTTTTGACTTGCGTCTTCGGTTCTCATTTTCGCTTCTTTACTGCCGCCTGGACTGCGGTGGATATCGTTAGAATTGCATTGACGAGAAGTGGGTGCTCGCCTTTACACGCACCTCTACTAACGCCAACTACTTGCAGGCTGCCACAGAAGCCGCACACCAGGAGTTCGCTGTCACAATAAAGCAATTTAGACAGGCGAGCATGTGCAAGAAGACCAGAAACTCAAGGTAAAATTAGGAGGAGGAAAAGGGGGAGGTGGCGCAATAAGTGGGCCTGTCGAGTTCTCTCAACCTCCTCCTCCTTCTCCTCCTTCTCCTCCTCCTCCTCCTCCAAATTTTGCCTTGAGTTTTTGCCACCGCTGCAGCCACCACCAAAACCCAACTTAAGCTCCGACTCTACGGCTACTACTACCAACAAAATTGCTAGCCTGCTAGCCAGCCAATTGGCAAAACACCGACTACCGAGCACCTTTCCAGTAGCATCAGCATTAACCTCGAAAGGCAAGCGTAAAATTTGAGTGATGAGGCTTCCGATGTATGTATCTTCCCGCTCTATTTCCTATCTTCTTCTTCTTCTACTTCTTCTTCTTTCTCTCTCCTCCTCTTCTCAACGGACAACCGAACATTCAACACAAGACAGGACTGAACTCAACGCTCCCACTTGAAAAAACTTGTACACCATTTGTTTGCGCGTACGCTACAAAGTACCTATGGGCGTGAGGTTACATCGAAAAGTAATTCAGCAAGCATTTGTGGTGAGGCCCCGACAAAGGCAGCACCTAGGCAAACTAGGCTTGATCTGTCCAGTGGGAAGCCTCATCACCACACACAACAGCAGTGGCTGCTCGGCTTAACTCACTACACCTAATGCAGTTTTTTGCTCCAACGAGCCGATTCCTTCTCTCTCAAAAAATTGCAAGGGAAAACTGCCCTTCAGCACCCTTATTGCCCTCAATGCTAACAATATTCTTGCTAGCCATTAAGTATTCACACGGAATGCATGCCACGCGCAAATGTGTAACGTAACAATGAAGATGGCCCCGACAAAAAGCATAGCAGACACGTCTTGGGTAGGTTTAATCAATTTGTGGGAATGCGAACCCAGTGACAGACACTGTATTGCCGAGGGACAACAAATAAGTTCATTCTTTCAGTGCATGAACTTAACACAGAAATGTCTAAAACATACGCACAAATTAATGGATACTTGTGCTCCTACCCTGCCTCCGACTTTAAAAGCCCTACAGCTTTTACCATAATGGTGTCAAATCGACAGTTCTTCTCAGTTTCGTGCACTAAACTAGCTGGGTCAAAACAGCCTTAACGACGCTTTATCGTTAAGGAGTTGACTAAAGCCATGAAAACGCTCCTAGAAATCAAATAATTTCATTCCTCCAGTGCATGAACTTAACACGTAAAAGTCTAAAACACATGCACAAAATAATGGATACTTGTGCTCCTACTCTGCCTTCGACTTTAAAAGCCCTACAGCTTTTACCATAATGGTGTCAAATCGACAGTTCTTCTCAGTTTCGTGCACTAAACTAGCTGGNAAGACTAGCTGGGTGAAAACAGCCTCAACGACGCCTGATCGTTAAGGCATTGACCAAAGCCATGAAAACGCTCCTAGCATCATGAAAGCCTCCTCGTTCTTGATTCCCGACCTAAACAGCGGCGGTGGAAAGGGCCATCTAGTAACTATTACGACAACCACAGCGGCCAGTAGCTCCCTGTCCACCACTCCGCCTTGCAGGTCAAGAACAAGCCCCTATATTTTCCTCCATGGCACTGTGAAAAATATAGCAGCTAAGACGACTCATTGAAACCACGAACAGATGTCTTCATTGTCAACAATATTGGAGGATGGAATGTGGCTACGTAGGTCATCTGAGTGAAGGCCGCACCGACCAATTAAACAAGCCCTTTCGCCTATCTTGACAGGGCTGGGAGTAAGATAAGAGGACTTAAAGTTCGTTTGCTGGGCTCATTTTTGTGGCATGCGAATTTTGGACTGGCCAACTGTCAGTGCAATCCACTCCGATAGCAGACACGACAAATGAGTAGGTATGGATGCGTTCACGCCTATCACATTCACATGATAATTATTGACCAGAACTTTATAACTTTCGGAAATCACAAAACATTTAGCAGTGCGTGTAAGTTATTGTTACTTCGGGCTGTACGAGGTAGATCGGAAGTAAGTCTTAAATTCCTCTTTGATCTCCTCTCCTGTGTAGAGACTCTATCTGAACTTTGGTTATTCGCCTTGACCATCTGCCGAACTTAAAGCGAATTCATAAACAATCATCACTAAAGGAAGGAAAGTGTGGCCTGACAATTCACATATCATTGGGTGTGGGAGCACCAAGGCCACAGTCACCTCTCGGGGTACCTACACGCCCTGATGTTTATTACCATTTGCCAACCTACCCACCCCTCTGTCCATATGCTCAAATATTTGTCCATCAACTTATCTATCTTCCCTATACTTGCAGAATGTGCAGAATTCATTTCAGACTGCAACTGCTTGCACAATGGATTTGAACAGCATAAAACGGGTTTCCTTCAATTGTTAAGAGATCATAAGAAAGCGCTCCGAGCAGTCAGAAGCACCTAATTACTGCTACCCACTTCGAGGAAATGGACATTAACGCCATGCACGATGTTTGTGTCGAGCGATTTTCGCCTCGATGATGAAGTGAGGCAGACTCTTCTTGAAGACTTCAAGGCAGTTTCCATGAATCACATCTGAAGCCGCTTTGCAGGTACACCATTTAAACTGGATGATGGCATGTGTTCAAATGTAGAGAGGAAGATTGTCGAGATAAATGAATTCAGACCCCAAAACCACCTAACTGATCGACACATTCACTACCATCTCCACATCTACTGCTTCAATATTGGCGGCAGCGACACCAAATCGCACTCACTTTCTAGGCAAATTTTAGGTTTCAATGCGAATAGGAGCAGCAGTCCTCTTCTGATAAATACCTATTTCTGCCTCTGTTAGCTGCGCGAGCTCAGAAGAACAAAGCAGCACCACAACTGATCTCAAAATTCAATCAGAATGGAAGTGTTAGATCTCTCAATTATGTAAACTCCAGCAAGTGGTAAATTACCACACAGTCACATATAAGCACCTCGATAGGAAGGGACACACCAAATAATGTCGCTGTCCGCGTAGCGACCAAAGACATGCACGAAATCACAAACACCATGAAGGTGAGTGAGTACTGGGGATGTTTGCGATTCGCGAGCGCAACTCCTACGTCATCTGTCTGCAGCGCTTCTGCTCCTATGTTAAAAGGATGTGCCCACACTCGTACTCCCACATAGCTCATCCTAGTGGTCACTTGTTTGGAATGATTAGGTGGAACACGATTTCCTCTTTTTGAACTCCTAACCTACTCACGCACTCGCCTGCCTCGCACACCCCACCACCTCAACTTGCCACTTCTTCAATCCTCACATCTTCACTGACCTAGTCCACTCCCCACCCTCTTCCCCCCACAAAACCTCCAATCGCGTCTTTGCCAAAACTCTCTTTGTGCTAGCCTTGCTTTCTTCAACCCTCTGTGCCCTTCCACACAGCACCGAATTTGCTCCCATCCTCCACAACTTTTCGCCACTTGACCCATTCCATTTCCCTCATTCCTTCGCCAAGTAGTCGACTTATATCGCATTAATACCTCTTCATATTCATTAGCGCTCAAACCAGAGAGACGGATCACTTTGCAACGATGTTCTACAACAGAGCACCGTTTTGTACCTCTTTTGACATCTCTTACGCATCTTCGATTTTCGCTGCTTGTCTCTTTCTTCTGGTTTCGAATTGCCGCGTTTGCATTAGCTAGAGTCACGCACCAACACATCTGATTGTCTACATTAAGCCACAGAACGTTCCGGGGAGTGTAGTAAAGTAAGTTTTGCGCAACAGGGATTATTTGTAGGGAAGTAACAAAACAGTTCTACGAATCGTTATCTAAAAAACATAAAAAATTTTAAGTCTTGTAAAAGAGGTTGTGGGTTTGTTTCGTTACAGGCATTTGTTTCAATAAACCGGTTAATTAAAACATCGAGAATGCGGCAAAGTAAGTTTTGAACAAAAGAGGTTATTTGTAGGAAAGAAACAAAATAGCTTTACGAATCATTATCTAGAAAACTAATAATAGGCTTAAGGTCATGTAAAAGAGGTTGTAATTTGTTTCGTTACAGGCATTTGTTCCAATAAACTGGTTAATTAAAGCAACGGATTTCTCATCATCATTGTTGATCACTGTTGTTTACAACTCTTAACGTCTTCTTACACGTAAGTGGTGTTTTATAAATTATTGTCTCTTTTACAAAAGAAAAATGAGCACAAAGAACTACTTTATTTGAAATGAAAACATTTATAAAAATGACCGCTCTGTAACTGGTCGAAAGGCATGGATGTTTTGAAGGAGACAGGAGGCTCATTCACGCATCTCCACTTGAGTGCGGGACTTAGGTCTCATTGCATTTTTCATTACGGTATGCAGTGCATTAAATTTCATAAAGGTATGATGGCCCAAAACCGAGGCATTCTGCTTTCACAGGTGCAGAGTAGTGTGGATGGTGCACGGGTCACCACTTCGTGGTGAATAACGATGTGGACAATTGCCTCCCATCACACGTTTTCAAGTCACCAATCAACACACATGCAGCCTTTTTGCATCGTAAGTAAAATGGTCAGAAAACGCCTTTGCAAGTTGTGTAGGACATTGTCTTTGCTACCTAATGACATTCAAGATGTCTTCGGTTGTCTTAGTCTCATTGGTAACCCAAGTGGAGCAAACAAAATCGACCGAAATCGACACTTATCTAACAAACGACTTTTGCACAGTCCTCAACATGCCCATCCCTCTTCACCTCAATCGGCATTGATACGTTACCATGCTGATCCTGGTGGGTGACTTTATTACCGCACGGCATTTTCCTCCACTTTGTCCTGCGATGTCTCATGCAAACTAGCAACGCACGTGTTTGAAGGGTCTAAGACCACTGCGTCACCTCTCAATACGGTGTTATTTTAGGCTAAATCTGTCAAAGTGAGTATCAATCACCTGCAGCGGGGATGCATGTCAGTGAGCAAAGCTGTTCATCGTGACCGCGTCATCAGTTCGACTCTCTCATTTCGTCACAGCACACCATGACAGCGGTTTGTCCAGTCTGCTTCCGACAGTTCAAATTCCATAGCCAGCTTCAGAGCCATTTCAAATTAGAGCACATAGGCAAGTAATTTTTAATGCCCCATTTCATGATCCTTGCTGATTTGGCCTTCCTAATTCGAAGGTTCTTTAGTTTGGCCTACGCACCTGTTAAATGAACTTCCTTCATTTGCAGAATTGGGACGGTTCGCGTACATCCCTTGCAGACGCTGCTATCACATCAATTCTTGTCTCCACTTCCAAAGGCTCACCTGTCACGATGGCAAGTTTGCTCACATTTCTTGTTTTGGATTACGACCTTTAATTTGAGGGCAATGCGTAAAACTTTGTTTACTTAGGATGTTAGGTAGTGACTAGGATAACAGCTTAACTTGTGAGATGGATGCACATTAAATCAGGCCTGTTCGAGAAAGAGAGGTGTTTGTTCCATTTTAGGGCAGTCAATTTGCCTGAATGAAAGATCTACACTGATGGACTACTTTTTCTGTCTGTGCGTGGAGTCGCAACAGCGGCGTGAGTTGATCTGATCTTACGATAAAGGGTACATTAAATCATGTAAAAGACGATGAGCCTTTCCCTGTAGAATTTCACCTTGCTTCCTCTGTGCCCGGATTCTCTCCTGCCTCAGTGGTACTAGCATTTTGTGAGCAAACCTAATAACTCTCTTCACTTAGTTTGAGAATGTTTCCACTGTGTTTACCTGGGACGTGTTTGCCCTCCTGTTTTAGTGCCATGTAGGATTCTATTCTGTCCAAATTGTTTCAGCCCTGACTGTGTGAGAGCGAGTCTTCCTCTGCTCACCGACGGTGAGTTGGCTCTTTTATTTAGCCCGATATGGTGTGTTGAGGTTTCAGTGTTTGATGCCATATTTCAGGTCCTAAGTCCTGCATAATGTTGCAGGAAACAAGGCCACCTCTGTCCTAGCGGGCGGTAGACTATGTTCCATTCATCGGGTCAACTCAAGGGGGCAGCGAAGGGTAATGTAGTGGAGTGCAATGGCATGAAGTGTTCTATCTTCCTCCGTAAATGTTGCGAGGATGTTACTAAGCCTAAAGCTTAAATACATGGAATACAATGGACATTTTTACGAGAATATGAGAGGTGCATGAGCATTTGACTGCACGGTGTTGGTGGATGGGTTGAGAACTCAGCAGCTAGAGACGCACCGCACAGGAGTTTTATCGGCGAAATGCCCAACCCATGTTTCGAAGTAACTCTTATTGATACCAAGTAAAACATTATGTTGAAATGAAAATGAGTTCTAAGAAATGTGGGAATGAGAGCGTCAGTCAGGTCGAGAACATTAGGACCTATGATACGGGTTTTCCTTCGTGTGGGAACGTCAAGTTGTACAACTGTGACGACGACTTGGTAGAACAACCGCTGAAGGATGGAAAGTTGTCAGTCATTATACTTAGCTTGAGGAGGAAACAGGTAGGATAGGTGGCCTAGACTCCCGAAAGTGGCAGTCGAGTGTGACTTTAGGTACATCTGTCGTCCAATGACAACTTCATATGCCATCTCCTCTGTCTACAGCATTTAGCATGTATCTACACGATTTTCGAGTGCTTGTACTGAGGAGGATGGAAGGTGGTGCCCAAAATTATAGGACTTGAGGGTATGTAGGGGCCATGAACGATTGAAGGGCTTTTCTCTCACCTTTCCTTTCGGCTAAGTTGTAGCATGCGCAATGGGTAGTCGTTTGAAATGGACATTTCGCACCGCGGTGGTGCCTGGTGCAATATGTCAGCTGCCTACGGGTATTACTAGGACATTCACCTTGAGCTTCAATTCGTAAATAAGGGATCGATGTTTTGCAAGCTAAATGAAAACAGTCTTGCCGTTTCGCTTAATGAAGCGTTGAGGATAAATTGCATATTTGATTGCAGCGCTTGCATTGATTTACAGAAGCCCGGTTCGCGTTGAGCCACGAAGATTCAATCGAACCGACTCACTCAGACTGAAGTGCTTATAATAAGGCATGAATATTTGCTCCGAGTTATATCGAGCTGATTGGCGTTTTTGGCTACTTCTGCTCGCTTTCTGCCCACCCACACCCTGTTTAACTTGTCGTGATGCCTGGCATAAACGATTAAATTGCTTCGCCACTTCGATTGTTCTAGAATACTGCAGATGTCCTCAATAATGTGAGCCTACATAAAGGAGCCCAAGTGTTTACACCAACAATAAATGGATCAGTGTCAGATCGTAGTGGCTTGAGCCTGTAGGCTTGTCAGTGTTCCACACTCATTGTGTTATTGTCTAAAGGTACACTGCACCATTAGAAATTCATTACTGTTGATAACTATTTGCATTTTCTCTTCCTTAGCAATCCAACAAAGCTTAAGCATTCACAGGCAATGATTGCAGTTTTTTACAAACGACCCTGCAGCTATTAACATGCGTTCAAATAGTTCTTTCAGTTACATAGCGGAGTTTTAGCTCCAACAGTTATCATTGTATGTCACATCAACTGATTAACCAATCACACTGCCAAAGCCCGATTGACTGCCACATGTAAGCACTTATGGCTTTACTGAAGATCACTGCGATTCTGGTTTGGATGCNGGCGATTGACTGTCACATGTAAGCACTTATGGCTTTACTGAAGATCACTGCGATTCTGGTTTGGATGCCCACACCTCAGGTATGCATTTGCTCCCTTGATGTTTATTTTTTATTTCTTATTAGCATTGTCTCCTTGTGCTGTGACCCACACTTTAAGTAGAATTAACATTTTATAGTGAACCATTGTTCCCTATGCATAACTGTTGCATGAAATCCAAATGACCACGGCTGACAACTGAATCAAAAAAGCAATTATGCTGCGTTCCCTGTAGGCGCTATAACAATATATATCAACGGTATCTAACCTACTTGATTTAAAGAGCTAAGCCATATACACAATGTACCACTTGATGCAAAGTAAGCAGCGCTTCATTTAAGCAATAAGAAAACTCGTCTCTTTGGATGGCAGCAAAATCTTGTTGTGAAGAGTTGGTGTAGCTCAGAAATGATGCTCGCGTCACTTCACGGGGAGACAGTGAAGTCAGTTGTGAGTTTCGAGAAAATGAACGCTTAAAATGGCGGAGTCCAAGTAACATCTAGTGAGTATGCGGGGAGTCTGATGCTCAGATTCAGGCAAATAAATCATTATTTCACAGATGGTCCATGGACCACACTTCACCTTCTTGCACTTTGCTTCCGTTTCAAGGTTAAGGTTTAATAAGCGTGAGTGACGTGAACATGCAGAATTGGCTTGACGTTGTCGAGAGAGAGGCACTTAAATCGTCGTTCTTTATAAGACGCGTTGTGCCGCATTTCACTCTCTCGACGTCTGCAACAAGTACCGAAATGATTAACTTCGATTAAGTCTAAACGAGTCTAAGTCTTGTTGTCCTCGTGTGTTTGGTGTTGCATGAGTTTGACAGACAGACGTCGTTTCCTTTCCCAAGACTTATCGACAGCCACGACTCCTCTTAAATCAATTTCGCTAATCATGAAGCGATGGTGTGGCAAATCATTCTTCACTCATCCATTTACTCCACTTCTCCTACACATTTTTAAATGCTAGAAAAAGATTCTCCTATACATTTTTAAATATTAGAGGAAGAGAATCAAATTGTGCAAGCAAAATTTTAAGCGATTTTATTTCATTTAAATAATCTACAACTATTTCACAGAGACTGCTTATGCTCTGACTAAAAAACTGTACTGCGAATGGAGGACTCTTTTTGGTGGGTTTACAATGCGCAAAATTGCAAAGCGTTTTGTGCATTTGAGATATGATAATGGTCCATTTTACCCGTTTCAGCCATGTCTACAAACGCGACTCCGCTCCCTGTTTGCGACCATGTTCCTCTTCAACAAAGGGTAATTGGCACTTGTTCAGTCAGCGTGAGTGTTAAGTTGTTTGGTCAACGTGATGGAAACAGCTGTAAATGCATGGGTTTCACGTAGAATATTCATTGCATATTCCGGAAAGTGCATTCATTTTTGTTAATTTTTGTGGGTTATTCACAAGGAGTTTGCAATTGTAAGTATAAATGTTGAATGGATGAAGAAATGTAATCGTACATGCCTCTTTCCCTTTGACAAGAGCTGCCCCACAACGCACCGTTGGCTACGTATTCGCATGCGACAGTCGGTCCGCACTCGAAGCGATTGCCTCTCAGACATGATGACAGTGTAAGTAAGATGTGTTTGTGCAATTTTCGACACCTACGGAATACTTATGCCGGTAATGATAAGTGTAAACAGACAAATTTTTATTTTTTTAATATCGATTCTTATATGTCCAATCCAGAAATCACAAACAAATTTCACTGCACTTGCAAACCCTTTATCTTACCGATAAATCAGCACGTCCGATGGTCGCGACGTCCTTTCAATAATCCGAGAAACCCCCAATCCTGAAACTTTGTCGCCTATAATTAAATATGTGTTTTGTTACCACTACCACATTAATGATGCGCTGACAGAAGTGAGAACATTTAAGGTGAAGGAAGGAGGGTAGCTAATAATGGAGAAATACAAGCGACAAAATAGATCCACACTCATTAAAAGAATTTGTTTGGTGTCTCTCAAACTCTTCTTCTCCCATGAATGAGGTTTTGGTAACTTTTAGACAGTGGTCGGAGTTACAAATCACAATGTGCAAAATCGTGTCTTCTCCATTACAAAGTACATATGACACAGTCTATTACAGGTGGACACTAAGTTTTTACAAACGAAGATGGGGCGCACGATAGAAGGGGTAAGGGTTAAAGCAGATGCTGCAGAATAACCTGCTCTTTCACGCACTCTGGTATTTTTCCAAGGAAGTTCCATTTATCTCAAATTTGAGATTGCGCAAGTAGTTATGTTATTTTTCAAGTTGAGCAGTTAATTTCCAAATGGGAACACTGACTATTGCACGGGACGGGAGATTTTTTGCAAACAAGACATGCCCACTAAAATATCAGCAAGTTAGGCCTGCCATTTAGGCAGAAATAGTGACGATATTATGAGCTGTCAGATAACCGTGTTAAGGCGTTCAACTTACTGTAGCATAATTGACTTAATTAATTTTCAGCATTTCGTTGGGATGCATCTCAATGCTGGAAAGCGATTGTTGAACACAAGTCTGGGGTCAAAGGCCAAGTCAGTCCTTCTCGTGATGGGTGAGACCGCAGAATGCACATACCAGAACCTGTATTCACCTTAATCACGATTGCCTGTAAACGTGCCCCCACCAAATCACTCTGACCGTATAAGGCATGAGGGTCAAAGAGAAGAGGACAAACGAGAGAACTGTCATATCGGTGACGGCGACTGTTGGCCTCTCCTTTATTTGCGACGACGTGGATTCTGAAAGTGAACCAAATCACCAAAGTCACCTCATCTTTATCCCAAGGCAATGCCTATCCTCTGAGGTAGTCGTCAGCATAATCCCGCACACCAAACTAGCACAGCATTGCACACCTTACCTCAACTAGTCTTAGAAGACGACAGTCAGACATTTGCCAGGGACTTCATCGGTGGCCGCTAAAAATTGGGTTAAGTTGACCATGAGCCAGCTAAGTACCTACCATTTCTGGCTCAACGAATCCACTTCAGACACGGAGTTTAGCCACCCATTTCGGTAGAGAAGCTCTAGTGTGTGTGGATCAAATCGCTTAGGCGTCCAGTCAAGTTCGCAATAATGAGGCATAATGAGCTGCTTACGGTCTCACAATGCTACATTCTAAACCGACGCTCAAATTCTGCCCCTGGATGCTATCCCACAAAATTATTTGACACCATCTGTTCCGATTTATGTCTAATTTAAACCCACTGGGTCTCATTTTTTTAAATCTATGTAAAGAATAGGATTGCTTACGCAGCAAGCACTGAGTTAAACTTCTGGCCAAAATAGCAAGTTTGGCACAAAAATTAATAGAAAATAGGACTAAAAGGCGTTCCAGGAAGGAGAAAGAGCACGATAAATCGGTTTGAAAGGCAAAAGACGATGCTCTGCTCTGCAATGCTTCTAGCATTACCAAATCGCGAACTGAGCACCCAACAAAGACGAGGAAGAGAAGAAAATTTCACTGTCCTAACATGATCAGATACTTGAGGAGCTAACCAACAGCGAAAAGTTTCATATTGAGGACAAAACGAAGTTGAAGTGGCGTAAGTGCTTGCGGTCTGCGGTAAAGTTCTGCAGTCACTTTCAAAAAAAAATGCTCACTGTCCTAACATGATCAGATACTTGAGGAGCTAACCAAAAGCGAAAAGGTTCATATTGAGGACAAAACGAAGTTGAAGTGGCGTAAGTGCTTGCGGTCTGCGGTAAAGTTCTGCAGCCACTTTCAGTGTAAGTCCAGCTAATAATGTGCATTCACGCAGACCCCTTCAAACAGGAAGCTTCGAGCAGACATCAAAACAGTTAAATCATGGCAACGTTTCAAAATTAGCTCACAGAATTCTGACAACGCTTAGTTAAAGACGAGCAGTTTGTTCGAATTAGCATCACATGTTTCTATCATCATTACTACATTATGCTGCAGCGCCAGGTTACAAGTTCTGGAACTGAGGCACCATTCCCGCAAAGTTGAGATGCACGACGGACAGCACGGTGTAGTAAAATTTGGCACAATTGCTAGCCAAAATCAGCGCGTAGATCAATCAGTGTTAGGAGCGCTATTTTGCTTAATTTTGTAAACAGGGTGGTCACGCACTTACACGGAAACCATGGGACTAGTGGCTAACAAGACAGAGGTCTGTGCAATAAGTGCATTAAAGAGCGCCGAAGTGTGAACTTAAACGATTGACTGTGCATTCCAAAATACAGGTATCCCTCTTGCGGAGCTTCATTTAGCAATGAACCATTTGCATGCTACATGCGGCATTGCTTTAGACATAGCAGCTATTAATGCAGGCTGTTTGCTTCTGTTAATTAAACAGCACAAAGTAGGAAGATCTAAGTACGAGTGGGAATTCGAAGAAATCTCAGCGGTAAATTGATTAGTTTCGAGATTTAAAGTCCTGTTCTAAACCAAGTACTTTGGGGAAGGTTGACCTTTGGTGGTGACTGACCATCAGTGCAGTTTGGTTTGTTGTGTTCAAGTGGATCATCATTTCGCTATTTTGCGATTCACACGTAGAAAATGACAGTTTCATTCAATGCACCACTTTTATGGTTTATTATGTTCTCCCAGTTATCCTCCTTATTGATATCTACATTTGCATGCGATTGTGACAATGTGGGTGAATGAAGCACGGTCTCTAAAAAGGGTGACGACCTGGTATTGGTGCTTCACTGGCTTACCCCCCATATTTCATTAGATAATCTAAGGCGATACGGAATCATCCTGCAAATTTTTAGTAAACTGATAACTGTCTCGATAAAAATCCGTCCCACATATGTTCACTTAATTCAAAATCAGGAGATTTTTATTGGAGTTTGTTTGCGTCCTCCTTCCTTACAGTCAAACAGACAATGCAATCCACGCCTCTGCGAATTCCAGTCACGTGCTGCATGAAGGCGGGCCCCTCCATTTCATGATATGGGAACACAACCGAGTGACATGTATGGAGAGAATCAGGGTTCTGATTATGCATACGAAGAACCAGAACTTGGGCGCTTTATGATTCTGGACCCCGACTTACGTCAAATTGCGGACACAGGACTGCTTCCAGCCAGAATTTAGCCTTGACGCGGATTGCCTGACGGTTTGGGTAGGCGAACATCTCCGTCCTTATAAATCGCCCATGTTTTGGTAAGCACCTGCTTAGGCCAACATTGTTTATACGATCTTAGTGAAATTCGATGCACTTTTAAAACGAATAAGTGCTTCCTTCGCTGCACAGCCCCTTGCTTACCAAAATCAAGAGTCAAATGTGGTAATATTTTGAGAGAGGAATGGTGTTGCATTTAAGCGTTTTCCATTGGATGTGGCATATATTTCCCACCACCTTATCTGACATTGACAGTGATAGAGCAAAAATGCTGACTGAATGGGACATACATCATTTCCAGTCACCGTCCTCAACGTGCTCTCAGTCGTTAACGATTGCACGTGAACGTATCTGCGCTGCACTGCCAAGGGTAGCAGCATGCATAGCAGTAGTCAGCGAATGTGTTTAAATCGGTCCTCCACTTGCGACACGAACCAAGTTAAAAAACTGCGCAAACACTTTGAGCACTTGAATGATGTGTCATCCAAATGCGTGCGAGATCTGCTTTACATTATACCACGACAACACAAAAATATGACCAGCGTTATTGTCCATTGCTTATCTAGGGTACTGCAAAGGCGGTGACGACTGTTCTCAATGCAGCAATAGCCTGCCCTCTTAAGGTCACTAGAAACCTACCAATAACACATGACAATCAACTACTAAATGATCCAAAATTGTCCGTATGTGTTTGTCGACGTAGGCTCATAGAGTCTATCGCGTCTTGGTGGCGAAGATCTGCTCGCCTTGAGGTAGCATTCTGGGGCCGTGGAACAGCACGAGGTGGCTGCGTCAAAATTTACAGTAAGATGTTTGCACTGATCCAGAATTTGGCGTATTTACTGCGAGCGTGCAAAAGACATGCCTTCAAATTGCCGAGGATGGCCGATAAGCAAGAGCGCTTTGGTGAATATAGCTTGCTAAAACAAGTGAAATCCAGCATAATGCTGACCAGACTGACAGGATCAATCGGCAATGCGAATAAATAACGTGAGTGCACGGATAAAGGAGCTTAAAAATTAAGAGTGACGTGATTGTAATATGTGTGCATCGGCAAAGCGCCGAACTTTGTGCATAATTAGTTTGTTATTTTCTTTCATACACTGTTGAGATGTGACTCCTCGACGCGGATGTAGTCTTTTGCGCTTTTACAGATGCTACTGCTCTTAGTGCTACTACTGGATGTTTAGGTGGTTTCATACAGTGCTGTTGAATATCAAATATTGACAGGCTAGATTTTTTGAGTTTATTTGACACCTGGACATACTACTGACACCACATTATGTGAATCAGATTCTGCCTTTTAACCTCTGTCTAATCCGTCAGGCCGCCTGCATTGATGCTACCAAAAGAATTTTTATGACACGACTACCGTTAAATGTCTCAATGGCGAAGCAGGAAAGAAGTGGTATAAATCCTTCTTGGAAAACACATGGTAAGCTAAAAGAAGAGCACGAGGTCATTGTAGAGCGCAAGAGGTGCCATGATGTAGGTAGCACGATTCTCCAATCTCTCCACCTTTTTAGTAATGTGCTATCCACACTGTGGAAGTTGCAGCGTTGTTGACATCTGAATTTCCTTTGCAATTTTTATTGCTTGCTTCTTTAAACAAAATCTTAGATTACTTCGGCCTTATCATTTGATATATGCAACAACATAGGACCTGCCTGCCGATGTTGAGAAAGAAAAGTGGAAATTATGGTGTGTTCATGCCTAATAAAATTAGATGACTGATATACACACTTAACTGTGAATTCATTTGCCAACTAGAGCACCGCACTCTTGAGTGCCTCAGCTTCTCTCACTTACGCTCGTCACCTGACATTTCCAGTCTTGCTTTTGATATAACTAGCAGCACTCTGAGGAAGTGGAACACTTCACAGCTCAATGGGTCAGTCACTGCAATTTAAGACAGCCGGGTCCGGATGGATAACTATACTAGAGAAGAAGTGGCAAATGCTGCACTCATTAGAGACCGTAAACTATCTTTACCTGAAGGTGGTTGTGGATAGAAAAGTGGATCTCGATTTCGCTCATACTTCGGTAACGGATGTAGTGGTGTTTGTGGTTCCCATAACCAGTGCGTTGACAAATTTCCTCATCTAAAAAATACTTGCTTTTTCAAGCACCGGCAACCAGTTCAAATGGTGCTCTAAGTTTTAATTACCTCCAGCCTGGTGGGATGCCAAAGGTAGAGGGACAAATCCGCTATGCATTTCGCGCAATGATGACCGTCTTGTACCAGAATACATCGACTGATGGAATACTCAACGCACATGCATTACTAAAATTAGGCTATTTTTTAATAGTTGGAGTCAAAGGCAAATTCAGTCGCTCCAACGCAGTTTCCGAGTTGGAAAATCAAAAGGTCGGCATTTGTTATTGAATTTATTTGTCACGGCATCTCAGAGTAGACTGCCATAATTCACGCTTGTAAGGGATTACATAAATGAAATTATATTGTTGTCAATTTTGGAAACACAGAAGATGGGAAGTTGAAAAGAACAATGTAAATGATTTGGAATCATTCCCTTCATTTTATTGGCTCTAACCCAAGTGGAATTCGGTTGAGGAAATAAAGGACTGGGACTAGATTTGAAGACAGATGTGCACCGAGAATGAGGCCAGGTAAAATGGGTACTTTTGGTCAGCACACAAGTTAGATGATTCTCTGCAATTCAAATGTTCGCTGACGTGTGGGAAACAAGGGCAAATAACTCCTGGCAAATTTCGTCATTAATGTGCCATGCTTTCAACATACTGGGAGGTACCTTAAGCAGCTATTATTTGCTAAAGTAGTTGTCGACGCTTGGTCACCATTCGCAGTAACTGGGAGGTACCTTAAGCAGCTATTATTTGCTAAAGTAGTTGTCGACGCTTCGTCACCATTCGCGGTAATTAAGCATGTTCACGGGTGAGTAAGTATCCGACCCAAAAAGTAGAGACAAAAATAATTTTCACTAACTGCAATGGACCTTAATTTTTAGTACAAATAGATTCCAAAAGTGTGACATCAAAGACATGCAGCAAAGTTGCATTTTGCACTGCTTTTAAAGGAATTAATGTGAAATGACCTGGGACCACTCATTCAACAATTCGCTTGCCGTCGAAACTCGTGATTCACGGCCTAACAAAAGAATTGGGAGGAGTGGATGAAGAGTTTATTTACTTTTACCTCATTTTGGATTGTTCAGCCTCCAAAGCTGTCATCACAGTGGAGGCACTTTCAGGTTGGCTGAAAGGCAGGCAAAGGAACAGCAAAGAATACGAAATGAAGAAACGTACAAAATCGTTTATTTGCACAAACATGGCATCAAGTTAAGCAAATTAAGAAGGAGTTTGTCAAGCAATACTTTGGCAAACAGAGTAAAGGAAGTGCGGCAATATGAGACGTAAATTTAAAATTCCTTTGTTGTACGATTAGGAGGGGGGACAAACATGGAATAAGTAGACTGGTCAGCAAAGCAACATTTGATAAATTGGAGCATTTAATCAAAATGCCGGAAGCAGAATCATGGACTCTCTAAAGCGATGCAAACGCTGGACGCCTATTGAAATCTTCAGCATAAATTGCCTGAATTCAACCGCGCTAGCCAAATGAACTAACGTTATTGCCAAAGGAAAATAAAAGTGTTCGAAGTCCGCTCTGCTACTCACTGCATAGAGAGGGCAGCCTAATATAAAGCGCGAGTCCCCCTTGCCCATAGAGTAAACACTAATTTAGAAAGAGATGCCTTTAGGTTCAAAGGCAAATGAGATCATCAGCAATGGACTCAGACCCCGGCACCTGCATCTTACTAATTGGCAATAGGTGACAGTCCACAAATAACGGAAAATGAGTCATAAATATTGTTTGCTGTGTCGCCCATTCAAGCCTCTTTTGTAGCCCTGGCTGTTAGTTCCACCAATTGCGAAGTCGATTTTGATGCTTCCCTGCCATTTAGCAAATCGTAACAGAGAAAACGACGTTCTCAAATCTAAATTCTTTGCACGGTAAATGAGTATTATATGCTATTTATCATTTGGTGAATGTTTTCGTGCTCTTTAATGAATCCCATACATTTGATAACCACTTCACACCACTTTTCATATGCTTCACTGCACAACCTACACATCCCTGCATGATTTGCAATAATGTAATAAAAAGTGCGAAATTTGCATTTGTTACATTTTGGATACTAGGTTGTGGCGTATGTTCCTTTTATCAGAACAAGTTTTTTCAATTTCTAAAAGCAATCATTAATTAACCTTGGAGGGGTTACACGAGATCACTTTATGAGACAAAGAAAGTTGTTGAGTACGGGTCGCCAGCTTGAGTACTCTTTGACTTTGAAGCGCCATTGAAGTATGCTATTGCTTTTTCCACGAAACGGGAAGGGAAGTGGATTAGAAGAAGAATAATTCTCATTTGCTTACATTAAAATGTCCCAACCTTCAAAACCACTTTGCATTTCAAAATTGGGTTAGAAGAATAATAATGCTCATTTGCCCAAATTAAAATGTCCCAACCTTCAAAACCACTTTGCATTTCAATGATAAAGCAGGGTCTCTAGACTAAGGTCTTCATGCTCCTGCAAAGCCTTTTCAGAGCGACTAGCACTTTCTCCAAGTGAAACCTCTTCAAATGAGATTACTTAGTAGTACTGATAAACATTCGAGTAGGCGTAGCGTAAAGACAAGGCTTACGAGTGTTACAATTAACCTGGGTTTGATATTAGATAAGCCTTTGTTAATGAACGCTTTCACATACCTTAGACTTCCATTGTATAGCATTTATTGCACACAAAGCAGTCATTAGGTTTCCAGGAACATTATAGCGCAAGGGAGAAAGAAGGCAATGGGCCGTTCGAAGAAGCAGTGAAAGCGGCAACGTGAGGATGGGATAGGTGATGATGATGAGTTTGTATTGAGTTGTTGGATACTGTAATGACAATGGGTAGGGATGAGTGAGGTCTAATTTGTAGAATGCAGTTGAGAATGTACCACATGCTTGTCTCTCCTTCTCTTTCCTCTTCTCTTTCTTGTTTAGACGTTGCGGGACCTGACTTCAAAGAGTGTTAATTTTCGTCGTCATCACCATTTGATGGCGCATTCGGGGGCAAGCACATTGACCCCGTCATGACTTCGGACCGTTTGGATAGCTGGTTTATTTTGTCCAGCATATCTCCCTCTTTCCTCCCGAAATGGAACTGAGCATGCGTGGATTGTATTGTGATTCATTCGGTCATCTGGTACGACATTGGCTGTTATTGGAAATGGATGAGTTGCTGACTTTAGAAGAGGGGGAAGAGGGAGAAGAAGAAAAATAGTGGCAAAATGTCATTCAATTTCCTCATTTTCCCCCTCCTTTTTTATTTGGGAGTTGTGTCAAGCCGTTTGTGTTGATTAGCGATGCAAAAGGGGACTTAGACTTGGCAGCGTGCCTCATCTGCCTGCCTTGTCACCTCGTTCACCCTCCCCCCTATTGGGAAAAATGGGCTGGCAGCGTGGAGGATGGAGCTAGAAGCGGATGAAGACGAAGGGATTGTGCAATGCGTTGGTGATTCGTTGAGTGACGTCTGTTGGTAGCTGTGGAATAAGCGTCTTTTCTGCCCGACTACCACTACTACTACCATTGCTATGTCTCCACCCTTTCGTCTTTTTCGGCTGTGATTGTTTGGGTGGGTGAGTTAGCGGTAAGAAAAGGCTGGGTGGGGCACTGCAGTGTGCAGGTATGGAGTAGTGCGGGGAGATGACGTTCTGTTGCAGCACACTTTGTGTCCGCAAGTGTGGAGTTGGAAGTGTTTCCTTCCTTCTGCTTTGTTGGACCGCAGTTTATGATTGTTAGCTAAACAGGTGGTGATTAGAAAACTCAAGTCTTTAAAGAGGTAGATAAGATTAAGAGACTTGATAGAAATCGGTGGGCTAGTGGGTGGTGGTGGTGGTGGTGGTGGTGTTAGTGGCGAAAATGCATTAAGAAAGCGGGAAAGGAAGTGTAAAACACATGNCTTTTCTGCCCGACTACCACTACTACTACCATTGCTATGTCTCCACCCTTTCGTCTTTTTCGGCTGTGATTGTTTGGGTGGGTGAGTTAGCGGTAAGAAAAGGCTGGGTGGGGCACTGCAGTGTGCAGGTATGGAGTAGTGCGGGGAGATGACGTTCTGTTGCAGCACACTTTGTGTCCGCAAGTGTGGAGTTGGAAGTGTTTCCTTCCTTCTGCTTTGTTGGACCGCAGTTTATGATTGTTAGCTAAACAGGTGGTGATTAGAAAACTCAAGTCTTTAAAGAGGTAGATAAGATTAAGAGACTTGATAGAAATCGGTGGGCTAGTGGGTGGTGGTGGTGGTGGTGGTGGTGTTAGTGGCGAAAATGCATTAAGAAAGCGGGAAAGGAAGTGTAAAACACATGTAGATAAAAGTGAATCAGGGACCGAATGACTGAATAAATAAGGGAAAGAAGGAGAAAACGAGGTGGAAGAATGAATGAAAGTGGTGGAGGCGAGGTTAACACTTAAAGAGGGAGAGGGATTTTGGGAGAAAAGGCAAAAAAGAAGTAGAAGAAGAAAAAGAAGGAGAAAAAGAAGAAGAAGAAAAAGAAGAAATTGTTACCTTTTGAGAATACTAGTGAACTGGAAATGTGAATGGGATGTAATTGTTACTCAAATGACTTCATAAGGAGTTGGGATATTTCAGTGTGCTTGTTCCACTCACGGTCAATTCGCACTGCACTAGTTATGCTGTTTCTCACCGGCAGAATTGTGGTTTTGCATTTATGCCTTCCAAACGAGTGGAGAGGAAGAGGCAGTAGTGTGTGCGTATAGGTGTGGGCGTATGCAAGAGACTTGGAATTACAGCGGCACTGAGGGGTGGATTCCGAAGGGGGAAAGGTAAATTGGTAATAAGTGTGGGCGTGTGTGCATGTGTCACACATGTGTGACGGTGAGATAAAGTGGGGNCGAGGAGGGAATGGTAAACTGGTAAGAACTGTGGGCATGCGTGTGTGTGCGTGTCACACATGTGTGACGGTGAGATAAAGTGGGGACATTGGAATGTGAAAGCACATGATAATGGGAAAGAAGTAGTTGCTTAAGTGAACGATTGTTTGATTTGTCAAAAAAAATTAGGAGATGAGTTTGAAGTATGAAGGTGGATAATGCGTCAACAACACTTGACTGTAAAAAGGGAGGAAGAAAGGAAGGGAGGAAGGCGAGGGTGTTGTACGATAAATAGCAATAGTGGTCGAGTTGGGAGGGCGGTGAAGAACGTGTTTATATATATGTGTGTGTGTCACACATGTGAGTCTGTAGAGGAGACGAAGTGAGAAAATAATGAAAGCCAAGTACGGTGTGACTGGAAGTGAAAGCATTGAAGCTTTATTATTAATCAACCTTGGTTTTGTTGAATAGGTTTGAGGAGAGAAAAGATAACAGAGATGCTGTGTGAGCGATGAGAGAAAGTGAATAAAAGAAGCAAGGGGAGAAGTTGAAGGGACTTGCCTATAGCTAAGAGGAACATTAAAGTGGATAAGAGGGAGAAGGTGGAAGTGGGACAGGGATGGAGGTAGGAAGAGTGGTAGGGAGGGAAGGAGAAAGGTAAGCGCACTAGCTTTGCGTAAGTAGTAGCAATAGAGAGCAAACGTAAATAAAGTTTTTCGTCACGTGTGTGTAACGGTGGGAGAGATGAGATGAGAAATTAAACTCAATGAGGACAGAAACGTTGTTCAAATGGAGAGTTTTACAACCTCCTTTAAAACTGTTTGCTCTATTTTGGTTAGTAAAGCAGTAATGAATGAGAAGGAGGTTGCAAAGAGAGAGAGTAGAGAGAGGGAGAAAGAGAAAGAGTCTGGCCTTGTGATGGTGTCTGTTTTACTGCTAGCAACTTGCATATAAAATAAAATTATTAAAGGAATAAAAAACAACCACAATGAATGCAAGGGAGAAAGAAAAGAGATTAACGGAAAGAATGTGAGGATGGTATAGATGTGTCGATAAAATTCCTGGATTTGCAAAGTGATTCAAGCCAATAATTCCAAACAACCAAAATCTTTCTCTCGAATCAAACGACATAAAATTTTCTCAAAATTAACCACAACTATTCCCACTCCACTCCGCAGCAGGCCTTATTTGTGTTTGGAAGAAGCGAATGGATGCAAGAAGTGTAGTGCTAGAGGGCGAAGCACTGCTACTTGACCTTGTTTAATCATTTTGACATTCCAACAATTTACTTTTTGCAGCTGGCAATAGATGTGGCCTTAGAGGATTACAATAGCCAAGCGTGAAGACGTTATGTTTCCGTTTTCCTCCGTCGCCTACAAATCTACGCGCCCCATGAATTTTAAACAATCCTTACCAATCTCTCAGAGCGAAGAAGATGAAACCGACCCATTTCAAGCACAAATTAACGTTCGTAGTGTGGGTGTAGAAGGGCATGCAAACGCGCGGGCATCCAAAAATGGCATGTTAAGGTTTAGCGTCACTCTCTTCCTGCCATATAAGCAAATTACCCGCCTTTTACATACTTTTCAGTCCTACCGTAACCAGCACACTTCAGGTGTCAAGATGGTCCCAATAAGCCACAAAATGCATTCTGCAATCCTTTGCAATGCAGTCACTCATTTATAAACGGAGTCTACTTAAAACACACAATGTGAAACAGCGAATCGGCAGCCTGATTTCAAATATTTAATTCGCCTGGGATTACCAGCTAAGTGAAGGCCAACGGCAATTGCATTTCCATAAAAATCAGTGCTGATCAAAAGGAGCCTTCGCAATAGTGTGCACGTGCCCTCTTCTTAAATGTCCGCTATGAATTCGTGTTGTTAGGGCTTATTGAAGAACTAAGCCGTTGGATCGCTGCAAATCTAACAAGTTCATCAACGTTGGTGCTTTGCAGAGGGCTCGCACTGCGTGCAAAAACGGTTCAAAATGATGGATTTCAAAAGAAAGCATTGTCGTAGGGGACTTTCGACTTACATTTTAAGGTCTTGATTGAGATGAATTAGCACATATATTTAATGCAGCTGTGAAGACGGCTATCAATGAACTTCCGTTTTAAACGAGGGAATTTTAGAGAAAATTGCGATTAAATTGCATTAAAATGAATGCTATGCGTGGTCCATTGTAGTTCTTTGCCCATCATTAATTGCGCCGGATTAATTTTGCTTCCTTATTCGAATCTACACAAAGTGTTCGCAAATGATGCAGGCTGGAATCCGAGTTGTGACCATGCGGCTAATTCCAAAATTAAACAATGTTAAGGGATGCAGCAACTGTTCAATGCACACAGGAGTTTCGGGCAGACGGAGAATTATCAAAGGCGATTTCCCCTCCGGCATTGGAACGTTTTGATGACCCCAGAAAAGCGAATTTGCTTCTAACCCAAACTCAAACAGCTACTCAACTTTCTTCCTTGGTATAGTTATACAAACGCTGAAGTCCCTTTAGGAAGCAAGGTCCGCGTTTTCATAAAGAAGCGTTATTGTCATTGAATTGAATTGATTATAGAGCATCATCGAAAACAATGGAATGCCATTAAAGTTTGGAAGATGCAACATCGAACTCTCGAGATCGATCACCTTTTGCGATTTACCCTTAAGTACAAGTGTGTTTATCTTGGTAATCTCGCAATTCCTAGAACCATCCGATTGCACTATCCACATCAAATGCAGTGTCCTTGCTTTCGAAGAGTCCAAGTACACGCTCGGCTTATTTGCAAATTCCGAAATTAACTGTTATTTCATAGTTCTAATCTGCAATGGCTCACTTCGAGCGGTTTTCGATTTCTCGAAAAAGCCAGCTAATGTGTACTAAGTGTTGTAAAGCAAGGCAATGACCACATCGACCTGGAATGACAACCACGAACACTTGGAAACATCTTTTATGTGCATGCCAGAAAAGCGTGGATGCAAGGTTAGTACCTAGGAGACTTTTGTAAAGCACTCTGTTAATATATTTTGTGACTGCAATCGCAACTTCTAAATGCTTACTTCGTTCCGAAATTGTCTGTGAGGCAGGAATTGTTTGTGGTGATTGGGGTGCGATGAAAGCTTAGTGGTACATCATGTCTTGAGGGGTTAAATCTGCATTTGTCACATGCTAACCAGTACGTAGGTAGAAATCATTTGCTTCCGCCACCCTCATGGAATTAATATTACCGTAAGCTTTAAGGCCTTTAGTGCATTTATAACTTAAAGCCTTTTGCAAAACCACACCTTCTTATACTTCATTTGGTCCCAAATAATAATTGAATTGGTCAATCGTCCAGCCGAATAAAGTGGCAACGAAAATATGCAACACAAATGAGTGAAGAGCTCTGAGTAGAAATAACCAGAACAATTAAGGTCAAGTTGAGTCGATTCGTCACATATTATTAGCATTTAGACCTAACATGGTTAGGTCCATTAAAGTCCTCGTAGCCCAAAGCAAAACAAGTTTTTGGGCTCAATACCAAAAGGTGATACTATTCAACAGTACTAGTGGATATTGGCGCAAGATTGGGATTATTATCAGCAGCGACCGCAAGCTACGCAAGCTTTTGCGTGTTCAGTGCGTTAAGACATTGTAAACACAACTGGCTAGCATTGCAGCAAGGAGTGAAATGAAATCTACCAGATTTAATATACTA
>LWMK02000828.1:3569-18268 GCA_001693075.2 Taenia saginata
TGACAATGTGGGATTCTCGAGTCACCTGGGCAGGCGTCTCCGTGGTCGTGTGATATGGATCCAGTGGTGGACGATACCGGTGTGTTTAATTGCATCGCGATAGGTTTCGCCTCGCTCGGCACAAACATCAGGTATTTACATGAACGCAAGCTAAAGTGACGGAAGGAGTGTGAAACTAGAGTTGACATGACAGGAAAGCTTACTGTCCCTTTTGGAAAGGATGGTGAGCTGCGGTGGTGATTGTGTCAGTCCTGAACTAGAGAACTTAAGGAGAATTAACACAGCACTTTATTGAACCTGATCCGGTCCCTTTTGATGATTTAGTGTTTGCTCNCATTTTATTGAACCTGATCCGGCCCCTTTTGATGATTTATTGTTTGCTCAACTTTGCGTCCCGATGTGTGTGTTATTTATTGTCCTATTTATTTTTTTGCTGTACACGGAGATGCATTTCTAGGTTTAGTTCCCAGGTCTTGAATAATTTTATGCATGAGACGTATCAACTCGTAGTAATGTAATTGTGTATACATGTTTCGATATGTACATCTCTGAGTGTAGATTTTTTGTATCGGGTAAGATTTACGAAGAGAAGATGGGCAAGTTCTCATTGTCTATAGACATAACTTACGTTTGTTCATTTAGGTGAACAGACTTAGAAGAGATTGATTTAAGCTGTCCCAGTGGTTTGTTGGATGGCGGGTTGTTTCAAAAAGGAGGATTTCATTTCGAATAGGGTCTCATTTGTCATCAAGCGTTTGGCTTGGTGCCAAAGTCGTTGCAGACTCAAAGTACGGTACGAGTGATCTTTTTTCTTCAAAATCTTTTGTGATAAGCATGAAGTCATAAGTGAACAGCACTAGGTGTCAGTTTCGCCTTCGTAATTCGCACAGTGTTTTTGCATTGATCTTGACAGCCTCGCAAGGATTGTGGCTGGTGGTTATGGTGATCAGTATTACTGACTGACACTCGCTCTACCGCCGCCACCGCCTTCAACGCCGGTTATGGGCTGCCTCTCAACAACATTATAGGCTCATTAGGCCGTCAACAATATCCATTGCTGCCGACGATGGCGACGGCAAGGGAGAATGTGGATGTAGAAGCCGACATATGGGAGGCCACTGAGACTGCACTGAGCACCCTTAAACAGCTCTGTTGCAACTCTACTTATCTATCCTGTTGAAAATTACTTTGCTCAGTGTTGGCTAATCAGTCACCCTGGAAAGAAGCATCGCGAACTTTGGGGAGTACTGTGCGTGAGTGCCTCGCGAGAGCGAGACAAGAGCAAACCTCTAATTATGTGAGCGTGTTGGGTAAGTCGAATCTGATGTTATTGTCTTTTTGCGATTATTAGTTTCTCTTGGTCTTTTTTAATCTGGGGTGTTTAGGTTCAGTCGCTTTTACCACTGTGGTATGCAATGGAACTGATGTGAAGTAGGTATGGAGCAATTGTAAGAGTGGCTATGCTATGAGGCTTTTCAATGCAGGTATAATTCTCTGTGCAACTAACTGCCATATTCGGTAATCGCTTGCCTGATGTTTAAGACTTGGAACGCAAGTTTTTGGCGTGTATCCAGGCATGGGTAGCTTGTCAAAAGAGGCGATTTCGATGACGCTTACACGTGTGGTTATTGCAGTGACTTGGATGACTTATTGCCCGAGTACGTTTAACTGGTAAGAGCAACGGAAAATGCCAAACGACTTCATGCTTTACTTGCTTCTGTGGATTTTTACCTATGCAGCTATTTGATGATGTTGAGTGTAGTTTCACAGCCCGACACAGGTGGTTAGGCTTGCGTTTGTATGCTTGCGATGTGACAGCAGAGTTGAGACTGGTAGTTATACCATGTCCTGACTATTCTGTCACGATACTTGTCGTGGTGTCGCACCGTTGGCAGGAGTGTGCCTTTTCGCTTTTAGGCCAACATTTCCTCCATTATCCACGGGCACGCGTAATGGTGAGCACATATTTATATCCAATACGGAATTCGCTTACGCCAAGGGAAAAGAGAGGACTGACGACGCAGTACACTTACAGAGGAGAGCACGGAGCACGGTGCTGGACAGGACAAGGGTTACCGAGTGATGCGTAGGTGGTTTGTTGAATGACGCATTTCGGCGATGAGATCACTTGGCCGCTCTGTCGTTGTACCTTTGTAGAGTGAGTTGTTGGTGTTAAATACAAGTGTATGCATTCTGTCCGAGTATACTGTCTCCTTTCGTCTTAGGGAAGGAAAAAGTTGATAGAACTGCAATACGTATGCATGAATTGGTGATTGAGATGTTCTATTGCGCGGCCGCAGCACATTTGTATGACCGAGTGACAGCTGTGGCATATTTTGCTTGAGAGGATGTGGGAACGCATCCATTTTGTTGAGTCGCAGTTTGTTGGCACAGGTGGTGAGTGTATTTTAGAGTTTAGTCTCCATTTGATGCTCCAAATCCACTGTTGAGTGTATAGTGACTTTTTACTAAGCACAATGCCACTACTTGGTCTTGAGAATGGCTTTTCAAGGTAAGGCACTGAATGTGTTGCTTGTTGGTAGATGAGTGGGTAAGTGTGAGGTGAGAGAGCCGTTTTTGGGCAAAGAAGCCGAGATGCATGCATGAGAAGAAGGCGATAAGGCTCCATACGGCTTGAGTAAACCTGTTCTACATTCTACTCTGTAGGGTTGCCCAAAATGCTGCCACTTTGCCATTTCGGTAAGCGGTACCATCACATAGAAGTGATAGCTGGTACCATTACTGGGCAACTGTGTTGGGTTGAATGAGATGCTGAACGAAGTGGCCAGATGAGGTAGTCGTAGAAGGAATTCATATAGCTGAATGGCTTTCAACAACATGCTTTAGTGTGCCTGCATTCCCTCTCACCGTTGTCTGGTGTTAATTGAGCCTACTGGTGTTTCAACTTCCATGCTACCAGAGCAGGGCAACCTCCCTCTAGTTGATGGGATTGGTCTTTAAGCATGGTAAGGTTGTTTGATGCACGCTGCGATAGAAGTAAAGGATAAGATTGTTCAAGTGGAAGAAACCTAAAAGCCTTTTCAATAAAGCAAGACTTGTATCAACTGCCTGTCAGGACGAAAGTGAGTTGATGTAAGCACCAGCCCTGAAATTAATAGTGATCTGCCAGATACCAAAATCTGTGTTGTTAAAATAGAAAAAAAGCTGGCTTAAAAACCTGCCCTCATACCCTTATAACGGTCAAGTATTGGATTATTTATTGCAATAATGAATGCCTGGCGTTGCATTGTTGCATGAGCTGAAGGCATGCAAGTGGAGGCTACGTGGCGTCATCACTTTGAAGTCTACATGCAGAATGATTCGTCCACAGCTAATCAAGATTTATTTGGTTCATGTTGTCATTTATTACTTGATGATGGAGAACTGTGTCTCCTAAGAGTGAGGACGGCAACGACCTTGAGAACATCAAACTGCCACGCCAATGGGACGCGATGGAAGAGCAAATGCAGTTAGTAAAAAGTGAACTGTGGAAATGTGGAGTGGGAGCCGAACTCTCTACTGTAGAATAAAATTGGAAAGCGATTGAGCAATTTTGGCGTCGATAACACATATGAGGTGCTGTAGCAAAATTGAAATGCAGAAAATTAGTGTGGAAGCTCGAAAATGGCGGCAAAGAGATGAAGAAATAAAGGGTGGATATGCTTGAATATAACAAAACTGCTTGCCGCAGATTGACAATCAAAGGGGACGTAGTGGATACCAAATGGGTAACAAGCATGAATGCTTGCAATAGATGCAAATGACATAAATATCACTATACAGGGGAAAGAGGAACGATGAAGGGTGTGTCGTCTTTTTAGTGGGCCGTTTGACAAGCTTGAATGGAGGCAGATAGTGTTTAAATCCAACTTTTCTGATTAGACTATAATTGTGGTGCTTTGCTGCACGTTTGATTCCTAGTTTCTGCTACGGCTACCTGGGTTGGCCACATTTATATATATATATACATATATTGCACTAGTACCATACATTCGTTCGCCTTCATGGGTGTCTCGAGACGGTGCATTGCTGACAGCGGATAGCGGACCTGACCTTATAGGACTTCTATCCCAATCTATACCGCTTGTGATAAGCTGCAGCTGTGCAAAAAAGTTGCAAATCTCCGAATGGAAGAATCTTTGGTGGTCCATAATAGAAAGGCTCAGAAATGCCGTCTGCCTCACCCTGTGTCCTGCAAGAAAGCCATTGACAACTGAAGTGTCAGTAGCCGTGAGTCACCTGGAAAAGCTTCGTTTTGATGATTTCCCTAACATGCCTGCATAAGGAGATCGGTGTTCGAATGTGTCCCCATGGACACACTGATGGTCGGCAGAATCTCTACCCTGGATTCAGCTCCCGAATTTGATGAATTTCCAAGTTCAGTCGAACTGCCAAGAGAGATCCGTGACATTGTGGTCAAGCGTCCTTTCAGACGCGCTCGGATTCCAACGACTAGCACGGTTAGTTACAGGTGTTTAATCCAGCATTGACTATGTTTTGATGGCTGACGAGGAAGGCTATCCGACAAGTGGCTTGGAAACTACACTCAAAAGAGGGGAGTGCTACATAATGCTTTGTTTCGGTTGTGGTCGCTTAGGTGACTATATTGCCCTAGCTGGATGGGACGGCCTCCAGGCCATGCCAGCAGCCTCAGCACCCATTTTGCTAAGCATATATTCCGCTCCGGTATCATGCTTTCCTTTGCATTCAAGAAAGTCTCGGGATGCTACGACACCCTCTTTAGAAGGAATAAACCTATTGAGGCTTGTAGAGGAATCTTACCTTTCCTCCTCGTTCCTTCTTCTTGCCCTGCCATCGGAAGACAGTGTTATCAGACATCTTTAACATGGCTCTATAGGAAAAGCGTGGTAAGTGCATATCTATGGCGAGATTGTCTCGCACACCTAGGAGAAACCGCGCTCGCCCTCAAACAGGTTGAAAAATTGTCCTCCCACCTCTGACCTACAAAGCGCATTTCAACAACATGGATGTTACAAGCCTGGTCGTCAATAACTCATTATATGACAGTTTGTAAGTACCTGAGGCACAGCATTACATAGATTGAGGCTCAAAATTGGGCTAGCGAAGCAACATCCAATCGAATATGTGCTCTGCATGCCATATATGTTTTGCATATTTTTTCACTAATTTAACAAGCTTCGCTTTTGGGTAATCACGGTAGGGAGAGATGACGTTGCGAACATATGGTCCGTCAATTTAAGTGGAATGATACTGCCGTTGATATGGAGAAAACGATGTTAAATGGACAATTATTCGTGGCCAGTCAATTTATGCGAATGTTGTAATGCTTTGTTTGTTCGAACCGCCAGTTTCGGTGACTTGGGTGGTCCCATTGTACTAGTTGGTTAACCGGCCTACGGGCCGTGCCAACAGCCCCAAGCCCTGTGTTTCCAGAATACATGTATTCTGTCCTAATAATATGCCTTCTTTTACCTCAATGGAAGTCTCAGGACGCTACATTGGTGGCAGCGGAAAGCGGACCCGTCTTTGATGGATTTTATCCTGCTCCATACCGCTTCTGGCAAGCTTTGGAGGTGGGAAAGAAGTGCATGTGCTACGGATGGGAGAATGCCTTACATTCCAAAACAGAAGGGTTGAGATCGACTTCCGTCTTCGGCATCCCCCTCACCATTGTGTTTTACAAGGAAGCTATTAACAAGTGAAACGACATTAGCCGTAAACTTCATGCACAGCGGAACTGCCAAGAGGGATCAGCAACGTTGTGGTCATGCATCCCCGTAAGCTACCTCTCTCCTGCTATTGGGTAACTCGCCTCCCTTCGTCAAGACGTGCATCAACAGAAGTAGAATGTGCAGGATGCAATTCAATAGCATCGTTTTATGCTTTGCACACTTAGATCGCTTGAATTTTGTTCCTATGAGGTCCGATCGCCCCATTTGCCCAGGGTTCTACGATACCCTAGCCTTTTTTCCACGGCATCAAAAGTCTCGAATCACAATACATGTAGCATGTGTTTTGACCCACTCTAAAATCGGATTCGTGCCCTATCGTTCATTAGGACACATTTTCGTGAGAGAGGAGGACTAAGAAATACGCATTCGCTGCACAGAGTGCTACGCGGAATCAATGGCACTACAAGAACACATGCGCTCGAATTTCGATGGCTGAGACGGTTAGCTCGTGGATGCTTCTCACAGCGCTGATTACGTTTTGATGGCTGACGCAAGGGACTGACCAAAGGGAGCGTCGGTGACGACGCTAGAACGAAGAGAGTGGCTGTGCAATGCTTTATTTGTTCGAACTGCCGGTTTCGATCACTTGGGCGGCCATATTGTACTAGCCGATTAACTGGCCTCCGGGCCGTGTCAACAGCCTCCAAGTCCTCTGTTTCTAGAATACTAGTATTCTGCTCTAATACTGCGCCTTCTTTTACCTTAATGGAAGTCGCGGGACGCCACAAATATCTATTATACGTAAATTGAGTGGTCATAGGCCTCTTTTTAGGAACTTGCATATCCAATGTCTATGTGTTAGCAGAAAGCACAAGAGCTCGCTTGATTAATAAATGCTGTAGCAACGCTTACAAATGTAGAAATGGGGTATGTTCAAGTTTGCGTTCATTTACTGTGTCATATCTTGGGCAAAGTTTCGTTCATAGGGCTTCCTAGAATGCGGAGCAGCATTGTCAAACGATAGGCAGTATAAGCCATGCCTGCGGCAGAGATAGAATGGTTCATATGTAGGTTTGATGAAGAGATGACATTTGAGAGGAGTGGATCAGTGCCATTTCTGTCACATCCCATTTATGCACACAAATTGTCGATTAGTCATGTGTTAATTTAAATGCACCACAAATCTTTTAAAAAACAACAACGAATGCACAGATAATTATTTTTTTGGTAAACCTAACTCCACGACAAATTACATATTTTGTAAAGTGAGACAAGTTTTTAAGTTAAGTTAATTGCTCAGCATTTTCAAGGTCATTAGCGGTAACTGCTTTCTGCCCCCATGGTAAACTGGATCTGCTCTAATACTGCGCCTTCTTTTACCTTAATGGAAGTCGCGGGACGCCACAAATATCTATTATACGTAAATTGAGTGGTCATAGGCCTCTTTTTAGGAACTTGCATATCCAATGTCTATGTGTTAGCAGAAAGCACAAGAGCTCGCTTGATTAATAAATGCTGTAGCAACGCTTACAAATGTAGAAATGGGGTATGTTCAAGTTTGCGTTCATTTACTGTGTCATATCTTGGGCAAAGTTTCGTTCATAGGGCTTCCTAGAATGCGGAGCAGCATTGTCAAACGATAGGCAGTATAAGCCATGCCTGCGGCAGAGATAGAATGGTTCATATGTAGGTTTGATGAAGAGATGACATTTGAGAGGAGTGGATCAGTGCCATTTCTGTCACATCCCATTTATGCACACAAATTGTCGATTAGTCATGTGTTAATTTAAATGCACCACAAATCTTTTAAAAAACAACAACGAATGCACAGATAATTATTTTTTTGGTAAACCTAACTCCACGACAAATTACATATTTTGTAAAGTGAGACAAGTTTTTAAGTTAAGTTAATTGCTCAGCATTTTCAAGGTCATTAGCGGTAACTGCTTTCTGCCTCCCTGGTAAACTGGACCCATCGCTGCACTAAAATATCATGACTTCAGTAATGGTGAGCTAAATATTTTAAAAGTTAATCCTAATTAGTGATAAATCGTGGTGAAAATATGTTATCGGGAGTGAATTCCGCAAAGTTGTATCACGTCTGACGGGAGCATGATTTACCAAGCATGGGCTCTTTGACGACCAACTAGGAACCAGAACTCCACCTTTGGCACTACTTTGCGCACAACTTGGGTAAGAAGNTTACAAATGTAGAAATGGGGTATGTTCAAGTTTGCGTTCATTTACTGTGTCATATCTTGGGCAAAGTTTCGTTCATAGGGCTTCCTAGAATGCGGAGCAGCATTGTCAAACGATAGGCAGTATAAGCCATGCCTGCGGCAGAGATAGAATGGTTCATATGTAGGTTTGATGAAGAGATGACATTTGAGAGGAGTGGATCAGTGCCATTTCTGTCACATCCCATTTATGCACACAAATTGTCGATTAGTCATGTGTTAATTTAAATGCACCACAAATCTTTTAAAAAACAACAACGAATGCACAGATAATTATTTTTTTGGTAAACCTAACTCCACGACAAATTACATATTTTGTAAAGTGAGACAAGTTTTTAAGTTAAGTTAATTGCTCAGCATTTTCAAGGTCATTAGCGGTAACTGCTTTCTGCCTCCCTGGTAAACTGGACCCATCGCTGCACTAAAATATCATGACTTCAGTAATGGTGAGCTAAATATTTTAAAAGTTAATCCTAATTAGTGATAAATCGTGGTGAAAATATGTTATCGGGAGTGAATTCCGCAAAGTTGTATCACGTCTGACGGGAGCATGATTTACCAAGCATGGGCTCTTTGACGACCAACTAGGAACCAGAACTCCACCTTTGGCACTACTTTGCGCACAACTTGGGTAAGAAGAAGTTGCATTGTATTACTTCTTATACTGCCTTACATGCATGAAAATAACAATAGTAATTTATCTAGAAATTCGACTTTACACTTTATAGCCAAAATTATAATTATCAATGCGAAGTAAAATTGCTTTGTACGAATCCCTACAATATTCAAGCCTGTAAAGCATTTTGGGGTATTGGTCATCTTGAGTTACTTATCAGTTCCCGAGTTATAGACAAAGGCTTTTGTAGCAAGGAGGAATAGGAATTTAACCACGAACGAGCTGCTCACTCCGTTTCAGCACCACAGGAAAGATCTAACTGATACCAGATTTTGACCAATGACTTATTTCAACGCATGCATACAAAAATACATATTTAAAACAATGACAAATTAGCTTAATTATGCTGAGCTCTACAGTTCCTTCGTTTTGATTCGAAATTGGTTTTAATAAGATGGCTTGCTATGGTGCCATAAAAGGCAAATTTTTTGTTAGATCACAACATTTTGTCTTGCGTTGTATTTTTTACTTTAATCTAAAATTAATGAAGACTAGATTATAAATGTTGGGCTACTTTCGCTCCTGTGAAGTTCAGTTAAACTGTAAGACCTATAATGTTTAGCGGTGACAGCAGTGTAGTGCAAATACTGAGGCAGCACAAGCTACTAGCTGTGATGCGTTTTCTAGTTTAATCTACACTGACTCAGTTTTACACTCATCTGTTTATTCCATCTCTTGTGGCTTTGTTAATTTTCGTGTTATGCAACAAAATTTAGACCTGGCCGATAGTACATAACATACGTTAGCAATAAAGCTGAGACAACAAAGGTTCATAGAGCTACATCCCTTTGTATCGGTTCAGATACAAAACTGGTTAGAAATAAAACATAGTGGCTCATACCACTCGGCGATTGCTTGCGGGAGCTCTTGTAGTAACGTATAAGACTAAGGTTTGCATAATGCTAAAAGCGCTTAGATAGGCACAGATGATCGATAATGCAACCTGATAGGACTAAGGTGATTATGGAAATGGAAATTTATGCATTTGCTTCGCTATTGATTCATTGACGTTGATAATGTAGTTGATTAAGCAGATAGTACATTTGAGACTTTTGCGTTATGAGCCAAGAAACTGTAATGATTGTGGATTTACACCACACTTGTGTCGTGGCCACTGCATGTAAATAAAATTACTCAAACAGCTAATTGAAGTGTGGAATCTGAATCACAAGGTCACATTCAATAGTCTAACAAATGTAGACACCTTTTTTATCTATTCTACATTCATCTAACATTGTAAGTTACTTTTAAATTCACATGACGTACTCATTGCAACATGTTTCTGGATAACAAATCTGAGAGCAAAATAGATATTTCTTCTTAAACATTACAAACCAAAGAACTGGACATTAAGTGTCATTGGGATGCTGCTTGTACCATAGTAGTGATGAGAAAATAATCGGTCGGATATTTACAAGCCGGTCAAATGACGCATTCTGAATGTTGTCCTATCTATTTTACACTAAGGTAGCTCAGTATTCTTGAAGCAGCTTTACTTGTAGCACATCCAAGCAATCGGAAACATGTGACCCTATTCCTGAGCTAGCCAAAACTACCTTTCATTTATTCGCTTATTTACTTTCCCTTTTTTACTTTTGGTTCGCTTAACTTAAAAATAACCTGTGAGAACAACAAATGCTGGTGATGTGAGCTTCTTTACGATGCTACTCAAATGGTACTGGAAGAGAGGTTTATTTTCGGAGATCTCTGCTAATCAATTTGATCACGCTATGGGGTATGGAAGATGGGGTAAGCGATTTGTAGCTAGCTAAGGCAACAGCAATGAAGCCTCAATACCCCCTCTACGTTACTTTCTGATCCTTGGCTGTAAGAATGGTTGAGCAGAAGTCGAAAGACATGTCTGTGTATACGTTGCCCATACTGTCCACAAGGCCTTATATTTTCCAGGCGTTTGCTTGTCGTGCTCTAGTAGTTGAATGCTCAAATGCACGCGAAATTCGGACCATCCCAAACCCAATGATCAGTAGGTCAGCGACATCGTATTCTTGCCATCTGATTCAGATTAACTCTGCACAACCTTTTTCAGCGCCTATCTGTTTGTCGCCGTTATGAACTGCTGCACTGCAGCCAGCCTAGCAACAAGATGCTTTCTCAAGTCATTAGTTAGATTTTCCATGGTGGATTTGAACCGAAGGTGTGACCTGCTGAATCGCCCTCAACAAATAATGATTTCTGCCTACTAAATGGATGTTGAAATTCATTCATTCTGCTGCCTTGTAGACCTGCTACCAGAGAAGTCCCTGCCTGCGAACGCTGTTTACACCTAGAAATGGAGTTGGGGTGTCTCTATTGGCTCAACTACCAACTTCTTGCTCATACGTAATCTATCGTATTCTACTATTCATCTCGCTTCTCCTCGTCGTCATTCCAAGGACCAAAATCCTTGTCAGTGCTTCAGTGCAGCTTCGTTATCTATTCACCTGTGGTCTGCTTCTCATCATTCACCTTCTCCCCCTCCATCGCAATTTCTCTTTAGCCACCAAATCTCCAACTTTGCCATTCTAACGATGTCAAAGGGCCTAGATAAAAAGTCGTGGAAGTTAGAGTAAGTTGTGTCACTACCTTCTCCTCCTTCCTTCTTTCCTCATTTGCATGCGTCATTTCGACATAACCACAACTGGTGTCCTAATGCAATTTGTTTATCACAACAAAAGTGTGGGTTGCATCTTTGAGTACGCGGTTTGACAGAAACACGTTTGCCTTCCATAAAGTCAATTTCCGCACAAATCAGTCAAATGCATGGCCAGGTAAATGGGTGAATGAATTTGGGACCGTATAGAAGAACGAGGGAAGGGAATAATGAACGCAAATGTCAAAGGGCTGTGCAGAGACATCCAACAATGAACTTTCTCTATCCTCTCCTCTACAACTCTTTCCAATTAACTAATCTTCCATCCCCTTTAGCTGAACAATTATGCTGCTTCCTCCTTAGCGGAGAAGTGTAATCATCGCTATTATCCTCCCTGGTGCAAGCCATCTGTTGGCCAAGGCTTGAGATTAGGACTAATGAACAGATACGCACCTTCTCTAGCTCCATGACAATCGCTGGGAGTGAGTAGCCAACTTCTTCACTCAATTCATATCTCGTGTTGCTCTTACTCCCCCAAACGCTCACTAGGCTTCCCCTCAAAGGGAAACATCAGGATTAAACAGTCGAGGACAAATCATTTCGACATAACCACAACTGGTGTCCTAATGCAATTTGTTTATCACAACAAAAGTGTGGGTTGCATCTTTGAGTACGCGGTTTGACAGAAACACGTTTGCCTTCCATAAAGTCAATTTCCGCACAAATCAGTCAAATGCATGGCCAGGTAAATGGGTGAATGAATTTGGGACCGTATAGAAGAACGAGGGAAGGGAATAATGAACGCAAATGTCAAAGGGCTGTGCAGAGACATCCAACAATGAACTTTCTCTATCCTCTCCTCTACAACTCTTTCCAATTAACTAATCTTCCATCCCCTTTAGCTGAACAATTATGCTGCTTCCTCTTTAGCGGAGAAGTGTAATCATCGCTATTATCCTCCCTGGTGCAAGCCATCTGTTGGCCAAGGCTTGAGATTAGGACTAATGAACAGATACGCACCTTCTCTAGCTCCATGACAATCGCTGGGAGTGAGTAGCCAACTTCTTCACTCAATTCATATCTCGTGTTGCTCTTACTCCCCCAAACGCTCACTAGGCTTCCCCTCAAAGGGAAACATCAGGATTAAACAGTCGAGGACAAGCAGTCTTGGCATAGCAGCTCATGTAATTTAAAGCACATCAGCATCGGTGATTCACCTTATTCCTTTGCATGCACCATGATGCACAGAATTCGGTCTAGGTAAATTTACAAAGACAAGTGTTGTCTGCTCCCACCGAACCACGCACAATGCATGCTGTCCAAAGCTCGAACCAGATAACACTGCAAGACGCCATGCGACACGCGCTACCAATCTACGTGTTGTATCGTTTGCTATCACTTGTCCTGTTTCGCGGCGTCGGCCCTACCATTCAGTTATCCGTCAGTGTATCCTACCTGTTGCGTTTTCTACTCGCCTATGGCCTTGTAACATCCTCCACTTCCGTCGCTACCCTCTCCATCTCCTGGTCGCTCCCAACCCACCACGTTAACGTTTTAGAGACGTCAATGTTCCAAAACAGGAAGATATCGTATAAATTAGGAGTAAGCTATGCTACCAACCCGTCTCCTTCCCCCGTTGCTACCAACTCCTCTTCTCTAACATCACTTGTGCGCTTCATTTCCATGTTATTATATTCAGTATCTAGCGTAAATCATGTGGAAAAGGAAAGCTATGGTTAGCCTCTTTGTGCGTGTTGCTCATAAAGTCAAATTACATTCATCAAGTCAATTCCTTCATATTTTACACAGTTACACGTCCAGATAAGTGGGTAAGTGAATTGGTTTGGGAATAGATGGGAGATAGAGGGAAATAAAGAACGCTACATCACTGCATTGCACAGAGTCATCCTACGGTGCCCATTTTTGATTCCACATTTCTCTTTCCCCGCCCTCTCTCATTTCGATCCCACGGGCAATCATATCTCCGCCTCTCTCTTAATTTTTCCCCGTCTTAGCTAATCATTTGTGTCATTTCTCCCCTACCAAGGAAATGCAAGACAACAATTCTTTCAACCATAGACTGGAAAACATGCATCAGATACGCACCTTCTTTATCTCATGCTGCCCACAAGACCTCACATTTCTCAATCATTTGCCCGTCGTGCTACAGCAGTTGAATGCTCCGACGCACACAAATTTAGATTATCTCAAATCCACTGATCGGCGAGTCAACTGCATCACCTTTTTGTCATCTGACTCCGATTAGCTCTGCAAAACCTTTTCCAGAACCTGCCTATTTGTCGCCATTGTGAACTACTGCACTGCAATCAACCTAGCGTCAAGGTGTGTCCTGCAGAAATAAATTGGATTTTTCATGGCAGATCTCAACTGAAAAAGCGTCCTGCTGAACTGTCCTGGTTAATCAGTTTTTGCTATTCATTCTACAGCCTTAGAGACCTGCCGTAAGAGAATTACCTACCTGAGAACGATGTCTACACCCTGAAATGGAGCTAGGTCTTCTCGTCTGGATCAGCTACCAACTCCGTTGATCTGCGTGGACATCGACATACGCAATCTATCGCATTTTGCCATTCATCTTGCTCGGCCATGTTTTCATTGTTTCGAGCACCCAAATCAGTATCAGTACCTCACTGTAGCTTCGATATCTACTCACCTGCGGTCTACTTCTCATACTTTACCTCCGTCACCTCCATCTCGATCTCTCTGCTAACCCCAAACCTCCAACTACACCATTCTAAAGACGCCAACAGGCCTAAATAGAAGAAAATCGCAAAGATTAGAGGTGAGCTATGACAATGCTTTCTCCTCAACTCCTGCTTTACATTCTCTTTCTTCTTCCCTGCCTCATTCGCATGCGTCATTTCGCCATTGCCACAATTGGTGCCCTAGTGTAACTTATTTACTACAGTAAGTGTGGGCTGCGTCTCTGAGTGTGCCGTTTGGTAGAAAATCATATTCCTTTAGCAAAGTCGATTCCTACGCATTTTACTCGAATGCGTGGTCAGGTAAGTAGATAAATGAATGAATTCATGACCGTATGGAAGAAAGGTGGAAGGGCACAATGAACACAATGTCACGAAACTGTGTAGGAACATTGGGCAATGAACTTTCTCCATCCTTCTCTCTAATAATAATCTTCTGTCCCTTTTAGCTGAACAAATATTTTGCTTCCTCTTTAGTCGAGAGGTGTACTCATCACCATTATCTTTCTGGTACAAGGCGACAGCTGGCCTAGGCAGGGGATTAGAAAAATGATAAGCAGAAACGCACCTTTGCTAGCTCCATAGCAGTCGCTGGGGAGTATGTCGCCAATTTCTTTGCCTAATTCATGCCTCGCGTTGCTCTTACTGCCACCAAATGTCCCATGGGCGTTCTTCTAAATGGAAGAATCAAGGGCAAATAGCCGAGGTCAAGCAGTCTCGACAAGGCAGTGCATCTAATTCAAAGAACACTGGTATCAATGGTCCTTCTCATTCTCCTAGGCCTCCTTTGTAGGCACTTCAAGGCACGAAATTAGACCA
>LWMK02000829.1:0-23473 GCA_001693075.2 Taenia saginata
GTGAATCCCCATCTTCATGCGCTTTATTCTTACATGAAAACGGTGTGCCCGTTCGGGTACTTTGCACTTATGAGATACAGCCGAGAAGTTTACTTCCGACGCAGCATAAGGAAGTGTGTATGAAGGCAAAATGGTTGGATCTAGTCATTATAGAGTGCAAAATGTGTCAAGATAGAATTAGGCAGCAGTCATCATTCAGCTAAACCTATGCAACGCACTCATTTGCTTGAAAAAGTCAAGCATCTTGAATCGCCGAAATCGGCAAGGCTGCCAATGTGTGTCTACCTGACCGCAAAGCGGCGGTACATTCACATGTACACCGTCAACCAGCTCCTTTATCTCCACGGGATGCGGAGGCTCCTTTATAAGCGTCGATCGTGTTCGCTGTTTATCACCAATGATGCGACCATCCCCACGGCTGCTCACACCGTGACCATTGTTGAGGCTTGTTTTAGGTCACCATGCCCACTTCTGCCTACATTGTGAACCCTTCACGAACTCACCCCACGGTGCCCACTTCCACCGATGCCAACATGGCCGACTTCCACAATGCATTTCGCTGCCTGTCAGTGCTTTCTCTCGAACTGACTTGTGTACCGAAGTTGTCCGCTTACATGCCAGTCGTCCTGTCTCTAATTGTTCCGCGTGATGCTTGTGCTAATTATACTTTGAGCTCCACATTCGTGCCTACCAATTTTCAACAATGCTCATGTGAATCCAGCTCTTTCAGGTGATGTTCTCAGTGATATCTAGCTAGTGAATGGCGTGTGAATGACTTAGCATACCAATATCCACCTAAGCGCTGAGGTAGGTGAGAACTTATGCAAACATCTTTACGACATTTTCTCCTCGAATCTGCGCGAGGCAAGTCAAGCATTGAGATGCTGCCCAAGTACGATGTAGTTCCTTTCTTACTGAATATTGACCCTATCATCACCTAAAAATGCTTAAGGTTTAAATTGCTACAGCCCAGTGCAATAAGCCTTTGACAATGCTACAACAAGCAATCACACCACAAACAGATATACACCCCACACATTTATAGAACTGGCCATGGAGCTATTAGGGGTGTGGAAAAAACCTTTACTGATTAGACGTCTTTAAATTTTTAAACTAGTGCAACAGATATAAAGTGAAGAATTTTTAGGCATTTGCGGTGGTCTTAACAAAAGATAATGCAAATACTTCTCAAAAACAATGCCTTCTTTGTGCATTTACCGTCTTATCGCCTATTGGAGCTTTGCTGAACAACCTCCATTTAATTTTCTTTTATTTTACACCTAAGCAATGGTATGTGTATAATAATGATTGCAAAAAAGCGCTGATAGCCTAGCCCAGCATAGTATCACTTAGAACGCAGAGGCGAGTCCAATTTATTTGCGCTTAAGGGCGAGTGTAGGTTTGTGTGTGTGTGTGTGTAGAATGCTAAATGCATATCATTTAATTGGTTGGTTTAGCTCTGAAATCGCTTGCAGAATACATCGTCTTAAGGATCACCAAATAATTCATTAATTGATGCGTCGTGTAGCAGTAAGTAAGAACTGCAACCATGTTTATGTGTGCAGTTGATTGTCCATCTTTTTTGGTGTAGTTTTGGTCCGCAAGGCTTGCGTGGCACATTTGAAAGTGCCTACAATCAGATGTTGGAAAAGATACTTTTGCATTGAAGTTGGTAATTTCTTCCTACGGCGAAGATGTCGCTGGTTAGGGTGTGTACTGACCTTACAATTTACTTTCTCGCCCACCATCCGATCTGACTAAAGCCTATGTATAGCTTCGTAAAGTAATATTTAATAATACTTGAGTACAGTAAATGTTTCGGAAGTGTTTCTGTCATATTTTTCCTTCGGGTCTGAATCCTTCATTTGGCATCTTCAAAGACGTAATGAAGTTTATTAACTGTCAACTTGGGAGGACCTTCATGTCTCCTTCATTTAGGCTCAAAATGATGCACTGCGCTAATCACTCAAAGGTTTTTGTCGCCAAACTTCCCATCAGCAAATGTCAAGAATCACTGTTTCTTGTCTCGGTCGACAACCCCATCACCAAATCTCTGCAGCATTAACCTTATTTGTGTGATAATCTGCCTTTCAATCAGTTAGTAAATCGGGAAATGCAGTTTATTCCCACAGCTATTTGCGTTCTTTTCTCCAAGTTTATCAACACTATTGAGCGCTAATGCCTACCTGAAAAGTGCTGAGGCAGTGTCAGTGATTGGCAACAGTTACCGTTGTAAAGTTCTTAAAACTTTGATTTAAAGTAATACCGCTTTGCTGAAAGCTTAAGGAGGCTTAAACCAGGATGTGGAGATTATGATCATCGCAAGATTACGGTTATTCAACGTGATATCAATAAGACAAAACGGCTATCAGTAGGAAAGTCGTTTCCATATTTCATGAACACTAGTAAGTGGGTAGCTAGACGATGGAATGCACACTGCAGACAATAAGGGCCTTAATTATTCTGCGATTCCTACTTCTTGGTTGGTCTTGTGGTGGTCAGTGAAGGATTTGTTTCCATCCTGATAAACACCAACCATGAGTCATTCCATACATCAGCATGCTTTTGCAAGTCATTCTTTCCTTTTAATATGCCCACTTTTGGAGCATGCAGTTGACTGTAGTATAGGTGGCGTCCGCTCAGCACCGCTTTGTAAGCCAAATTTTACAGCACTTTGATTTGTCTCTCCTAAGGAGGGGACTGGTTTTGCCGCAAAAGCCAGAACGCATTATTTGTCGTCCCTCTGCGGAACGAATAAAGGTAAGATATCACAAAATGTTAAATAGTTAGTTGGAGTTCTACGAAGTGCAATAAGGCAGTAAAGCACCTGTCATGGGAATCATTTTAACGCCAGTGGCAGACGATAATGATGGCTGCAATCCTTCCCTTAAGGAGAAATGAAACAGCAATCAGACAATTAATGTCAATTGTATGCAAAGAAAACCTAACTGTACCTAAGAAAAGGTTCTAATTTCTGAGTGGATTAAGGAACTGTGACTCGGCGAAAGGAATGCTCATGACACTTGGGAAGCAAAATGCCATCCGATGGAATATTTTAGCTACCACAGTTTGAAGACGGAGATTTGTGCAAAGAAGCACTCAATTCTTTTTACTTTGGAATGGACATGCGAAGCAAGGCATGCCCAGGACTTCGTTTAAGGGTAAAGATGTTGGTTTCTTGAAACGTTCAGCTAGATGAATGAATTTAGGTTTCTTCCATGTGATCTTAGCTAGGGAGCACAATGCTGATTTGTTCCGATTTGCGGCCACCAGCGAAGTTGGCGGACCACAGCTGGGAGTGTATTTTACTGGTTGCAGAGCAATGTGCTTACGAAGGTAAGCATAAGCTTAATTTTAGCTCCTTAGTCTAGAGCGTTTAAACATCAACATGCAAAAAAGAGAGCATTGTGATTAGTGCTTTTCATTTTTGCCTATACCTTCCAAAAACAGCTCGAGTGTACATCCATGAGCCCCACTCTTTGCAATTAAGTCTGATTCTTTGCAGAAAACGTGTGTTAAATGCTTTGAACTAATCAGTTGAATAATTCTGTGCGAGAAAAGCATGCAGATGTGGAGTTGCAGTAAGGTATCTAAAAATGCTTGTTGCCAAGTGCAGAGAGTTAGCTTCTTGTGTCCAAGAGCATAGAAATCTTAATACCAATCTAACCAAATTAGTAGAACAATGATTTGCTTGCACACACGACACGGAGACAAAAAAGAAAAAGCTGATTCTAAGAAAATCTTTAATGCCCGAAATTGTTGGGAGGACAGTAGCCTACATGCGAAGATGTAAGTACGGCATCTGTGGTGCTTATCACACTTCCATTCCATGGGCCATGCTTTGTGTCTTCTGAAAACAATGCGTATTTCGTCCAGCCAATGTTAGCACACTAAATTTCTGATGATGAAAAGCTTATTGTGTATCTTTTGCTAAGAAATAAACTCATAAGAAATAGTTCGGACTCTCGTAGTCAAAGCAGTGATGGTTAAACAGCTTTTTTGTTTATTGTCATTGCATCCGATTTGGAATCCGTTTCAAAGCATTCATTTATAATATGTCATTTGCTGTGGCTCATCTAATCCATGCTGTTCAATGCGACAGTGCATGCGGACGATCTGTAAGACATGGCAGGTCGTATCACGGCCAGCATTTAAGCACTCTTTGCCATCTTCTTCCTGGCCTCCTTCTGCCCTGTCCATTCAGCCGCTTTCATGATATCCAAGAATACCCTCAACGACCTCAAGGGCACTCACAACTGGAGGGCCTGTCTCTCCCTTCCACCCACATTTAACTCCAGTCTCACTATCATCATTGTCATTAAGCAGATTCGAGGAGGATAAAATGGACAGGCCCAAGTTAAACGGACACAGTGTTGAGGAACGCAAACTCCTTTTTCCATGAGACGTCTCTAAAAGGAGTTAACATTATCCATTGTAAAACTAATCAGCAAAATGAGTCTATCTCATGCGGCGAGAATCTCAGACCAGACTATTGCACAGCAGGAGGAAACAAACCCTTATATTTGCTTATAAGCACAAAGACATGGGAAATGCGGCATTAGAATTGGATTTACTAAAGTAATTTCTTGCATAGTCGCCAGAGCATCTACGGCCCATTGCTCAAACCCCTAGAAACTCATTAGCTAATTTTCATTTTATCAGCACTGCTGACACAGCATTACCGATTGCTTCCAAGACAGCCATTAAAAGAACCTGGATTTGTGAAGAAACCGGCCTGCAACCTTGAAAACAATCAGTTGTGAACAACATTTGAGCGAATGTCTTTTAAAGTGACTATATTTGCCAGGAAACAGGTGTTTAACTGTAAGACAAATGTTCAGAACTGCGGATCATGCAGATCCTTCAACTCATTGCATTTTTACTTGGCAATCGCATGAGATTAGAGTTCATTTACACAAATAGATCATGCCATTAGGATGTTTTCTCATCTCCACTCAATTGGTCAAATTTCATAAGCAATACCCTTAGAAAAGGGCATTAGACTGTGCATTTTTGGCATGAACAGGCAAACACTAAAATAATGTTAGATGGGTGAAGAGGCAAAGCAGCATCAAACATGACGAACGGAGTTAGAAGGAGGATAGATAGGAGCTAGCACATTTGAATTCACTGTATGAATCCACATCGTCACTGGAACGATATTTACACTCCTCTCGAGAATTCTGCTGAAGTGTACTCGAACCAAGACTATAAAATGGGCCCGAACAGAGCGGCTAGCAGCGAGAGGGCGGAAGAGCCAAATAGTGCAGCTGCATTCGATGTAGATAAATATGCTGGCGTCTTCTCACGCGATCCGTTGATTGCCTCGAGACATTGGACAAACCCGCGTGAACGCTCAAGTCAAGTGAAAACAAAGTTTTGCTTTTTCGGATCACGAATAGGCATCAGTTGCTCTCGGATCTGATATGCTTCATTTCGAAATGCAAGCGGCATGGCAAAATGTCATTAAAGATGGGTGCCATCTCGGTCATGATGAAGTTTGCTATTGAGAAAGGTCAAAATTGTTCGCATGCAAGGCTTTGTTCGGCTGGCTGTATGCTCTGAAATTTACACTGCTGCCTAGGAGCCATGATTAAGCGGTTATTCCCATGGTCAATCACGCCGATCTTGGTCACTTTTCCTTTGATAAAATAAATCACAAGGAATCCAGCCTTCGCTATGTTTAACTCCCGTTGTCAAAACTCCAGCATTTGCTTGATCATTTTTACGGGTTCCACATTCAAAGTTTCATTTTGTATGCTTAAATAAATCCAGCCTTTTCGTCAGCTTGTCAGCAGTGCATGCATCTTGTCACTGTCTCTACGCTGACGGACAGCAAACGCGATTGCATGTAGGAGGGTGTTCCCAATAACTAACATAGCGATTGCACATCACTCATTTATCTTTACCGTTTCTTCAGGCGAGAGCACACTGACATTGTTCAAAATTGCAATGGAGCGATATTATGTGCTTTCGTCAAGAGCTATCCACACAGATAGTAAATGTGTGGCATGAAGTACAACCTCGGTGTTGTAGAATGAGAAGAATCGACTTTTGGTGCGTGGACGCCAACATACAGCGCCAGTTCTGTCAGCCTCCAGGCAGTATGCTGTCGCGAATTTGAACGTCTTCTCCAGCAGGATTTATGTAGGATCTTAGTGCCACCTTCTCTAGCATTGACGTGTACAAGTCGAGGATAGCACTGATGAAATTCGGCCTTTCTCGATGCTTTGTCGTGGCACAGATCACGCTCGATTACTTCTTAGAGAATGGGTGAAGGTGGTGTGTACTGCATATAACGACACAAATAGAGATTTCGATAGTTAGTATGACACAAAATGGGTGATAATTTCGTTGTTTGAATGACTGATGGGTTGGTGTGTGGCGTGAGGCATTCATTCATTGCGCACGTTCTTTTTACTAAATGCACAATATCTACAACTAATCGCGTTCAAGGTACGAATCTGTTTCTTTAAAAGATCATGCTCTTTTGACCGTCTTTTTGGAAGCAAACGTTAATACTGCATCAGTGGTGCTGATGTGGATGGTGGGTCTGATTACACCATTTGTATTCTTTGTTAGTATGGTTGCCATGCAGACTCGACTTCCCGTCGTAAGACAGCCAGAGCCTCGTAAACAGGCGTGGGTCTGAAATGGCACTAAAGTGGCGTCTCAGCCTTGTCATCTGGCATCTTGCGGGGGTTACTCTGTTGATTGAGGGAGTATAAGTGATTGCATTTCCATGAGATGTGAATCTACTTCAGTCTCAAGTTCTTACTTGCGATTTCGGCAGGAAGGATGTTTGCACACACCATTGGCATGTGTTAGGCGCCTTATCAGGAAAGATGACAGAGGGACGCACAAACTGAGATAATAAGTGGAAGCAATTTTGTGGCATAAAATGACTAAGAAATGCATGATTTTGGACGTAGAAGACGAGATACAATTTACGCTCCAAAGTGTTTTGCAGTCTCTCACACTTTACTCAAATCCTCTCGCAACCGCAATGAAGTATCAAGTAGCCACATCGTTCCAGTTATCATTTGTAACAGCAAAAGGTGCCGTTGAAGTGGTATAAGCGCCTCAAATACTGCTTTTTACCATTATTTACTGGCGATCGCCTCGCGTCAGCCATTCAGTGAGTTTTTAGCTTACAGTGTAATTAATCTGGCTTGAGACAAATACCTTAAGAATGCCAATTCTTGTGACAATGAGATTTTATGGGAATTTGAGGAACAAACGCCCTCAAGTCGAGAGCAGTACATTTCTTCATGCATGACACACCACCAGTGCTCTCCATTGCTCTTGCATTTTTCCTTTTTTGCGCTTTATTGAATCTCTTTTTAAGCATTTCTCAAACAACACCCACCGCTACCCTCTTAATTACTCTTTCTTTCCCCTCTTAGTAGATTCTTCTCCCTTTGTCTTCACTCCTCTTCATGGCTTCCTTTATCCCACATTTTACTTCCTTCATTCAAGGCGACAACCACCTAACCCATGTTTCTTCTCTCCGCTAACTTCTCAGTCCTACTTCCTCTTTTACATGCAATTTTTTTCTTCCCTTGTTTTTCCTCACCCTTTAACATACCCTTCACTTGATAAGCGGTCACTTCATTCATTCAATTTTTATGCAATCACCCACCCACCTGTCCACTCATCCACCTGTGCCCATCCTCTCACTCACCTCTCATGTCCACTAAGCCTTCCTTCCACACAACTTGCCATTCGCTACTCACTCTCGCCTTTATTGCTCATCTAATCAACGCCCCATGTCTTTTTGCACCAGCCTTGTCTACTAATGCATTTATTCACCACTTTCTCAAATGCGCTATTTGTGTCACTTTTCTGCACAATTACTCATGCGTCTTACCCGTAAAAGCTTATAACCATTCGTCATTGTATTTTTACTTTGAAATACCTACCTTGATTATGTTTAAATTTCACTGTACATTGCAGCGATTCGTTTATACCTACTACACTTGCACTAGCGTCGGGTCCCACATGCTCGACACGGCCGTTGACGCCGACTCTATTGCAGGATACTTTGGTACCATTACATATACAGCTTCTAATTGTGCTTAAGCCGTTTAACTAACTTCACATGAATTCGATTTACTAGTTAACAGAGCAGTTGATGCTTCAATCTGATAGCCTAGGGTGATATCTACATTTATTTACGACTTCCAAAACCAAACCACCATCCGGTTGGGATGGATGCATTACATAACAGAGTTCCTGTTAGTGCCGACCGAATGGACCATTACTAATAATCCAAAACTAAGCACCCTTATGAGCTACTTTGTCTACATTACTCTGTCTGTTGACACTTCTCATTGACGTTGATGTCTAGCAGGTTGGATTTTAGACACCTTTATTTCTACATCTGCATTGAAGGCCGCTTTAATCGTCTCATTCATCCCAGTGTTGTTGTAAGGGTTACTGAATCCGCCTTCACACTACTCCTAGCAAGGGCAATTCTCGTTGGCACTCTTTCAAGCCCCCTATAATCTAACATTGTTAGAAGTCGCTTGCACTACGCCACATGAAGCACCCGACGCTTAACATTGATAATGCCATTGCGATTCCGCAATTACATTCAGAATTAAGATAAAAGGGAAATATATTAAAGATCAAAAGAATACACTTTGCATTCAAAATATAAACATTTGCAATACTGCTCAAAGTTTGATCCTTGCTAAGAATAAAAACTAGAGTTTTAGGTAACCACCCCACTCATTACCGTGCTGACAAACTGACACCCGTTCCAGCAAAAGCGGAGCATTCCTCTGTGAGTTTCCCAATGCCAAATGGTCAAAGAACCGAGCTGTGGCGAACAGTGCCTCAGTGCTGGGGCAGAATATACGTGTCTTTCGCATGCCGATGGCCTGGCTGAGGTAAGATGGCAGGACACCTGAGTGGGTGAGCAAACAAACAGCCGAAACAATACATAGTGTCCTCCACTTTCCTTGCGCCGCCTTCAGCGCTCCCCTGGCCTGGTCAACCTGCCGTGTCAGTCATTACAACACGATAGCTTAAGTAAAAGCCAACCGACCAGTCAACCAATGCCAAAACACTGGGCAAAATAACCCACTTCAACGATAAATGCGAAAGACGTCTCCAATCAGTGTAACTACCAGTGATGTTCGAGCGAGTGATGATCAAGAGGACTACGCGGCACCCACCAGCCATAAACTAAGGGATCGTAATGTACGTGGTAATGAAGAAGGAAAAATTTGCTCTTGAAAAAGCTCTTATTTATTAAAGTCTATGCTGCTGAGTCCAGTAAGCAAGTGTGTTTTAATTTTCTCTTCTAAACGAATTCCGCGCACTTTACTGATATTTTGGTTGAAGTTTATGCCCTAGTGAATAGATGAACTTCATTAAGGAACTCAATCACCACTTAGCACAAAGCAATTCTTTTGCAGAGGAGTGCTTGCTGTATGCTTTCTTTCTCAGGCTTTCATTTGTTTCTCCCTTCGTTTTTTTAGAACAAAATTGCCTTGCGATCCACTTGAATGACATTAATAACAATGCCATGGTTAAAACTTTCGTCACAACGTCTTTTTAATGTTAAAACCATGTTTATGCATCCCTTATACGCCTCAGTGATGAGGAAGTGGAGCAATTGCAAGCATTACTATGTTTTTGCCATGTTGCAAGAGCTAAAAGCATTCATTTAAGAAGCCCAGTGGTGAGAGAGGCACATGTACAAGGCTACACACCCAGATTTGAGTAGCCTTAAACCCGTCATCACTGTTGTCCGATTGAAGATGTCTATGTGCGTAGCCAATTCGGGAAAGCTGATTTTGACGTTTTCTTCTGATCGCCTTGGAACAGTGGCAAACGATTGTGAACACTTATGCCAAATGAAAGCGGCGACTTGCTTTTTGAGCCACAATATGTCAGTTTTTAGTTCTGATATGCTTCATTTGAAAAAAAACAAGAGGTGTGCTAGAATGCTAAGGAGGGTGGAAGATGCCTTGGTCATGATGCAGTTTGGTATTGCGGGATATCAACTAAGTTCGTATACAGGGCCCTGCTCATTTAGTAACATGCTCTGCGATTCGTCCTGCTGTCCGAGGGCATGGCCACGGTATTAAAGCTATGGTCAGTCGATCTTTTTTTAACCCTTTTTCTTGCAATGATAATCCCAGTTCTTCTTACTCAATTTTGTGAGTTCTACATTCAAAACCACTTTTAGCCCATTTAAGTCAAGTCCAGCCCTATCTTTAGCTGCTTTGTGGGAATGGTATGACAAAATTCAGCATTGTTATCACCTTCTCATTCTTTGTCCGTTTTTCTCAACCAGCAATGCAACCCAATCAGACAGTTTCCAATTTCATTTGCTGTAAGCATTCTCATTTGCTTGTCAATGCTACAATGCAATCAGTGAACCGTGTCAGAACGCATAGCGCATGCATCCACATCGAATACAATCTCCCCATTCCACTCTTTCACTCTCTCTCACTACTAGCTGCTGTGCTCAGGCCAAGTTAACGGTCTCGCTTCCGGTGTACCTCAACAGGAGTCTTGAGACGAGTAAAAATACTGCTTCAGTGATGATGTGGGGTCATACAGTGATGCGAGCTCTAATGGCACCTGACTGTCCCCCGCCGTCTTCATTCATCGTCTTTGGAGCTGCGTCACCTCTTCACCCATCTAATGCTGCTTTAGAATTTGTTTGTTCATGCCATAAAATGTGCAATTTGGGAGAGTAAGAGGCACATCTCATTTGCGATATTCAATTGTGTGCAAGGGAACGCGAATTGTCAAGGTGCCACATAGTGAAGCTGCATTGAGATGAAAGATCCTACAATTTGGATTTCTGACCACCTACCTGCAAATAAAACACCTGTTTCCTGCTATTTTTGCCAACATTTAATAAATTTTGACCCTGAAAAAATAAATCAGCATAAGTCTTGCGTGTCTCTTGGGTAGTGGTGAAGAGCAACCCAACTCCTATCAAAATCTAACTAATTGCATAAATCTTATTTCGCTCCATTTCCTCCCACCCCTTTGTCATAGATCAGGAGTACAAAGCCGAAGTATTACTTGGAATGTTTTGGCAGTGGAGTCTTCATTTTAAGTTAATTTGGGGGGTAGGGTTAAGTTGTTTTACTGAAAGTGGAGATAACGTTGACCATTCTGCCTCGTAATGCTTACTCCAAATTCTGCAGCATGTGTTAAAGTTGACTAGCGGTACCGACTCTCTTTAGCCACAATCTTAAGCGAGTCAAATGCTTCTCCTACCTAGAAGAATTCAATTAACTACTGTCAGTTTTCTCCTTTAACGTTGAAAACTTCTCCTTATGGGATAAAAGTACACTGGAACAGCTTGGAGCTATTGTGTTTTTGCTAAAGTGTTTGTTGCTTGATATGCACTTGTCCGAAGGATCAATTTGTGTTTTATTTGGAGGAAAGCTGAGTGCGCTCTCACTACCCAAAGTGACACAGACGCTCCGCTAGCCGTAAAAATCTACTGACGTACCACTACTTGCATCCTAAATCCATCCTCAGCTCGATAACGCACACCATATCATCAGCCCAGAGTTGATCAGAAACAAAAATGATAACCTGACTTTCAAATATTCACATAACTGCACACAGAGATTTTCACCTTCAGCTCCACCTCTCTCCCAGTTCTTCTTTACCACGTCCTCACCAACAGGCTTCAACCTTCTGGCCTGTGAAGATAATGACTATTCTACCACAAAACAGGCAGACTCAGACGGCTGACATCCCTAGAAGGGACCTCTGATTTTAATCGGATTCCAAAAAGAGCTTAGTGTTTTAAAGGCTGACGTCCCTAGAAGGGACCTCTGATTTTAATCGGATTCCAAAAAGAGCTTAGTGTTTTAAAGTCCTCTTCCACCACTGATCCCATAAGTTAGCAGCGCTGTTCCCATATGGCATGCTACTGACGACCGAGATCCACAAGTGATTGTCCATCGTTATTATTTTACTAGTTGACAATCTAGGAACCAATATTCATCTGGTAAATGCTGCTGTTGCAGCATCCGAAATGCAAATTCAAACCCATTCCCTCCTAAAAACACTTTATCTACCTTTCGTGTATCACCGGTTCCGCCGTCTTACAACACCGTCCTACAATGCAAACAGCAACATTTTACCTTTGCATTCAATGCAGTCTGCATTATGGCACTTGATAGCCTCACTTCTGAGGCTCAGCCAGGCACCTTCGACACCATTTAGGTAAAATATCCTATATAATGTGCTTTATGTACAAGGCCTTTCAAGTAATCTCAAAGTAGCTACTCACCACTTGTTATAGATTGTGTATTCTACAAGTTCCTATTATAGAACAGTGACTTGGATGAAGCAGTGAAGAATGATGAGACATTTGCAGCGAATGCTGACAAGCCTAATAAAGAGAAAAAAGGAATTTAATTCTTTAAGTGGCTAAACTCCTACTGCCCATCTACATAGTAAGGGCCGGTAGTAGCCATTTGCACGCAATCGTACGGTTGCCGTATTCCCTGCCATTGGTTGATTCGGAAGAGGGACTAGACAGTATTACTCGGTTCATGGTGTTGGTGTCAGTTTCATCTTCAAATTTACTGTCAATTATTGTGCTCAACGTCCATGATATGCATCTTCGACCATGCCTTGTTGATGTCAGTTACCGCCTTCTGCTCAGAAAAATGGTTAAATATGACGAATTGCGTGGGATTTATGAGTAAGGAAGGCGTATTTAATGAAGCGGTGCATAGTGCCGTGAGTCTGTCATTAATTTGTAATAAGGATAAGTGGGCTAAAGGAACACAGCAATTACAAATGTGCCAAGGTGTTGTGGGCAGTTATTTGATACACTCTAAGAGGTCATAAAATGCCTTCAAATCCTACAAGAATGTTTGCGTGTAAAGCTGAGATACATGCAATAGCATTCCATGAGTTCATTGTTAGCAGCAATACTGACTGTTTTTTGGAAGTGAAAAATTCAATGCTTGTGTTACCACAGCTTTTAAAGGCAAATTAATTATTTGGAGCACTAATGAAGAAATTGATGCCTAGGTTGCTAAAATCTTGGACTTAACTCCTACTGAAGGATGTTAAAATGTGTTAAATGCACATAACTGGCTCGTAAAATTCAAATCAAACGCGATTATTTTGACACAAATGTACAACCTTCCTTGTGCTGCATTGTGACTCCAGACCCCACCTACTTTGTGTTATAGTACATTAAAGTACGAAAGTGCTCTGGCGTCAGGCATTAAGCTTAAAATGCATAGAGCATCTACAAAACTCCACATATTGTTACAATTTTTTAATGCAAGTCTTGAAATCTTTCCAATAGCTTCCTAAAAGCACCGACTATAGGCAAAAGCAGTGAAATTCTATAAAGTTTTGACATTCCCTTTATGCAAACTAATTCGTGTAGAATTCACAACCTCAAAGCATTGTCCATGAAGGGCAAAAGACGTTGTGTTGACTGAATAGCGGTGCCATTACTATTCCAGACACTTCTTTGGTGAAGTTGACTTTAAAATGTTGTTCTGTTTCTTCTCCTTATCTCATTGCATCATGCTGCACAGGACCTGGCTAGAGTGTGCAACCATACAAGCAGATGACTTCCGATACCATTCGACCACCTGCAGGAACTGTTGTCATAAGACTATTTCACATCTTGTCGTGTGGCATAGTCCAAATTGTGCTGCCAAGTGATATCCGAGCATGCAAACAGTGAAGAAGGCAGTCACACCACTAAGGGCCAGGCATGTCCAACTACGCGTCCCAACGTCTCTTAGCGCTCACCGTGGTCCTTCTTGCTGTCTTTGCTCCACCTACTCAGTTCACTGTCAACGTCTCCTTTCTGCTTCATTCTCTCCTCACCATCAGTCTTCTCCTCATGCTTTACTTATTCAACCTCCCATTCCGCCTTCCTAAAGACGTCGATGTACCAAAGCGAAAAGAACAATTAGAAATTATAGAGGTTCGAGGTAAGTCATGATGTCACCTTCTCTGCTTTTCCCATTTTTCTCCTTTCTCACCACGTTTTCTTCATTTTAATGCGTCATTTACGAAAAAACTCTGAGCGCTCGTTTTTGAGGAATCACCAGATCAAACATAATCTTTTCGCCATCAAAAATGGTTCTTTAACTCCTCGTTCAGTTGCCTGCCTAAGTGGGTAAGTGAGTGAGTAAACGACCAGATGGGCAAATAAGGGCAGAACAGCAGACAGACGTAGCATTGCAGCACCAGCTTTCCTTAAATAAACCATCACAGCAATTGTTGGCAAACCACTATGGTATTTTTTCTCTATACCATTCATCTCTATTCCTCTTCCGTTAAAGGGGCTTGTAATGCATCAATCAACATTCCATTATTCGGCCTTTAAGTGCTAATAGTTCAAAAATCATGTGTCACCACTAGGAATATGACAGGCAATAAGCGGGACCCCCAATTGTGCCAGCTGAAGAGGCGCTAATAGTGAACAAATTATCCAACATGCAAGTTGACAAAACCTTCCTGCCTTCTAAAGACAAAAACCTAATCGATCTTATTTGTTATGTGGACCACTTCTTCGCGCCGCTAAGAATTTAGCTCAACGTAGTTTAAGCTTTTGGATGGGTAGGACTAAGTTGTGTAACTGTAGAAAAACTTTACTGACCACTGAACCTAATTTGGTAAGAATAGAGCCTCTGACCTTTGGCTTAACGGGGATCCGCCTAGTGGACATTGTAACACAGACTTCTAGCGCAAAAGGATCGTACGACTGCAAATTTAAGCTACTGATAAGACTTCGAACTGATAGAGGGCACTAGGATGGATTTCCATACCTGCTTACCCTCCTGACTTACTACTCGGTGTTTACAAGCTCTATTTTTTATGAAGGAGGTATTTGGGCCATAACCATTGCACCTCTGTTTCTCCAAGCCTTGCATTCTTCAAACATCCACCACCTAGTTGTTGCTTAAGTTGTGCNCTGAGCGCTCGTTTTTGAGGAATCACCAGATCAAACATAATCTTTTCGCCATCAAAAATGGTTCTTTAACTCCTCGTTCAGTTGCCTGCCTAAGTGGGTAAGTGAGTGAGTAAACGACCAGATGGACAAATAAGGGCAGAACAGCAGACAGACGTAGCATTGCAGCACCAGCTTTCCTTAAATAAACCATCACAGCAATTGTTGGCAAACCACTATGGTATTTTTTCTCTATACCATTCATCTCTATTCCTCTTCCGTTAAAGGGGCTTGTAATGCATCAATCAACATTCCATTATTCGGCCTTTAAGTGCTAATAGTTCAAAAATCATGTGTCACCACTAGGAATATGACAGGCAATAAGCGGGACCCCCAATTGTGCCAGCTGAAGAGGCGCTAATAGTGAACAAATTATCCAACATGCAAGTTGACAAAACCTTCCTGCCTTCTAAAGACAAAAACCTAATCGATCTTATTTGTTATGTGGACCACTTCTTCGCGCCGCTAAGAATTTAGCTCAACGTAGTTTAAGCTTTTGGATGGGTAGGACTAAGTTGTGTAACTGTAGAAAAACTTTACTGACCACTGAACCTAATTTGGTAAGAATAGAGCCTCTGACCTTTGGCTTAACGGGGATCCGCCTAGTGGACATTGTAACACAGACTTCTAGCGCAAAAGGATCGTACGACTGCAAATTTAAGCTACTGATAAGACTTCGAACTGATAGAGGGCACTAGGATGGATTTCCATACCTGCTTACCCTCCTGACTTACTACTCGGTGTTTACAAGCTCTATTTTTTATGAAGGAGGTATTTGGACCATAACCATTGCACCTCTGTTTCTCCAAGCCTTGCATTCTTCAAACATCCACCACCTAGTTGTTGCTTAAGTTGTGCTGAGCAGCCATCGCCTTGCAGAATTGGTGGAGTTAGCCACTTTTAGAGCTTTTTCGAGATACTACCAAAGACGGAAAAGACCTTCGTTTGAGCTCAGGAATAAATTAATGCAGAAGGGAAGGTTAGTCAGTCTACAAAATGGTGCCGGTAACTTAAATCTAATGCTGATTTTGCCACGTAGCTGCTACTAAACTTTGATTCAGCAGCTAGGACAATACACTTCAGAATCTGGTAGCAGGACTGCCAGCAGGTCCGAGGCAAAGCTGCTGAGGAGGGGCTAGATAATGCGCAAAGAAAGGTTGTATAGTAAACGTCCGGCTAACTAATTCTTGACAGAAGATCGAGGCCTGGATAACCCTAGTTAGCTCTGTAAGAACTGTACTTGAAACACAAGCTACCAGTCAATAGAAAACTAGCCTTCTTTTATCGGTGAAGTTGATGATGTTCTGCATAGACACACGCACATTCTCGACCCGATTATTCATATGATCAAACATTCAGCAACAAAATGCAGTGGGATGTCGAGCCTTCCAGCAAAGTTGCGTTCTACATCGAAAGCATTCACCGTTGCGGCCAGGACAGTTTTACGACATAAGGCACGGATGCAGCCACGGCTTAGAAGGCTGAATAAGGTTGTCCGGTTTCAGTGCATGTCCTTGAGTTGATTCACTTGGACAATAAGGTGGCCGTTCCAGCCATGCAAGTGTGTCATTTCCCTGAATTCGACCTTCTTCTAGATTGCCCTTTAACATCGAAAATGGTTTTCGCAATTTCGGGTGGAAAAATTTTTGAGTTACGCTGTTACGTGCTTCTTGGTACAAAATCGTGGTTAGTCGGAAGGTTGTTTTCATTTAAAACAATAAAATTGATGAAGAATAATTGCGTTTTCTGGTATTTGAGCAAGATTGACCCGTCTGATCTACCATCTTAAGGTAGCGCAATTATCTAAACAATGCAACTGCAAGAGTATCGTGATGAATATTCTTGTCAAACAGGCAGGCTCCTGTTGCAGTGCCAGGATTTACCATTATCTGCCTTTGGATGGGATTCAAAAGAACTCGGGTTTAATTTGCTCAATTGCTTATACATATGACCTCATTACCACGAGAGGCTTGTCAAACATGTAGAAATGTGGTGTAGAATCTTGGTTGAAGAAAGAATGTCGAGTACAATTATGCGAGTTTTGGGTTACAAAACTTTTGACTGGATGTTGTTTTACTAGCATGATTCAGAAATTTGATCCTTCGTAGTTGCTTTGAGCCTAAATTGTTTTCAAAATGCAAGCGCAAGTGTCGAAGCCCATTTGATGTGGACGACAGATCCAGCATCCAGTTCCTTGCTTGCCGCATTATTTTCCATTGAGTGCGCAGTTCTCTTTTGGCTCAAAATGCGATGTTGTAAAGATTTTTAGCTTTGTGTTTGAGATACCTCCTTACGTACAACATTGCCTTTTACTGCTTCAGCTTCTGCCACAAATTACTGTATCCGGTCGCTAGAACGTAAAAGCACCACTTTAGAAGCAGTGGTTTACTTAATGAGTGCTTTCTTTTCCCCAATGAGGTAAAATTGTCTGCAGACCTAACCGAACCGCTGACAGAGGGTTAGTTTTGGGTTCACATTAGTAGCGTGTGTACTAATCATAGGCACAACTTTGGAGGTTAGCGTTTAACTTTTTGCTATTTTTGACTTGATTCTACAATTTTTCATAGAAAATGCCCCTGGTGTAATGCTGTCGTAAACCTTCTCTTTCGCTGAAATTCGATTATTCCAATTTTATGAAGGTCTGCAATCTGGAACCTTCAGAAGGAGGTCATAGAGCCTAAGCCCTTGATGGGTCTAGTAATTGAGTGGGTGGATGGATTGCCTGCATTTGGGTGGTCCGTGTTCTTCTCATTGGCCTTCTCCTTGCTGACTCAACTGCGTGAGTCCGTGCATCGATAAAATCAATAAGACCACCTGTTGTGCGGTCGATATATGTCTGCCATCTGGACCGATCCACAAGACCCAGGGAGAGTTGAGTTGCAAAAAACCGTACGGATAAATAAGGGAACGCAAAGGCACAAATCCAGGCAAATGTGCCTTTACTTATAGCAAGGATGCTACTAGTTAATGCTGTTCTAGCTCACTTGTCAAAACTCCTTCACCCTTCACCCGTTCCAATCACTTCTCGCCACTTATGTTCCTGTTTCCGGTTTCTTCCTCGCTTTTAGACTTTTGAGGCAGCTAAGGGGTCGCATAAGACTAAAGCGCATTTACAGTGTGCCCATAGCTCAATTGTAGGTTCAAAGTGGCAGGGCGATGGTTTAGCCAACTTTGGGGTCCAAATAACCTTCTCAGCTTTGATAATCAACATCACTCCTAGATTGGGTAATGTCTCAACCTGCTGTTTGTGTATTTTTTTCATTAACTTCTTTCCGCCTGTAGGGCTAGAGTATATTCCTTTGGCTTTTACAGTAGCAATTTAAAGAGATTAACTTTTACAATTCGACTGCCTTCTGTGGCCATTATGGCTACGTTGATCCCGGTCAGTCCCGAATATCCACCGTATACTGTCCTAATTGACTACTGCGCCTTCACGAAGTTATAAAGATAGATAGGCAGACAGTGGATTAGTCGAGGAAGGCATAAATACGCAAACGAAGCGGTATGCGGGTCCTGAAGTGAAGGATTACTCGCGTCACATCTGTTTCTACCTCTGCTCCTAATAACTGGAGAGCTAGGGCACAAATAATTAGGCAAAGCGCATTTTTTATCGTCAAAGGAGGTAGACCTGAATCTGGTTGATTAAGTGCGGGCTCCAAAATATGCGCTGTTTCAAAATCTGCTTGACTAAATGAGAGAGAGAGGAAGGCTACCAAGATAAACCGGTCATTTGACATATGCCTTGACAGCGTCTCTATCATCGGCGCTAGTCCTTTCCTCACCAACACTACTTGAGGCCACTTGATCTTAAAATTTACCTCTATCGATATCCAAGGTCCTACTATGAAGTCACCTGACCTCAGAAATCAAAACAGATAGACACCATGCCATTAAATGTCCAGCGTCAACAGTAATGTCTCCATTTCCACGTGCTTTGCACAAGAATTTGTTTTACAATTGCTTTCAGAACACCGAATTGTGTTGAGGCTAAAGTGTGATCCAATAGAGTGATTACTTACTGTTGACAGCCAATGTGGGTAGCTATATTCTCTTGTTCTGCACAAAGGCTAATTGTAAGAAGAGCACAATTCCTATCACCTTTGATTTTAATGGAGGTTAGGGAGTAGCTAGGCGTTGCCTTACATTCTGGCGTTTATGGCAAGGGTCCATTCCGGCACCTGCAGGCAGATGTGAATTTCATTTTCAGTCATACTGATGTCTCTAGCCCACCTAGCATACACAAAGGTAATCAACAACGTAGTCAATCCATCCGCTAAGCTGGAAGTGCCAAACATTGCCAAACATTCTTCGCATGGTAATTATGAGAGGCACTGTGAAAACAATGATAGCACTGGAGACGCGATGGTTGCTTGCCCTCATATGCCTCCTCTTTGTTTATGGACAGCTCATTCGACCCCGCCCTCAGTGCATCTGGACTAGGCATATTGTCTAACCACAAAGGACGATCACATTTGGTAAGGCTTACGCGGCTGCTTCGTAGGCACTCTTATTAGGATCTCTCCTTGCAGGACATTACTCAAACTCAAATCCTTGTCAGATGCTTTCGCTGCCGCTGCTGACACTGACATGGATGTGGACGACAATGCCAATGCCTTCGCTACGATGCTTTGCATCTGCCAGCATTCCCACCTCTACGCGAAGCTGAAGTCTCACCTTCCCCTTCTGCCTGCTGCTTGCCAAGTTTTACAACGACCCGCCCCTTTATATTAACTCTAATATAACAAGGGAAGCAGAATTCGAAGTGAGAGTAGAAGCACGAACAGGAGAGGGATGATGGGGTGAAGAGGAAATGGAGCAGTTCTTCGCGCTGAGAGCAGCATGGCACCATTACGGGGAAGGCGAAATTCAGTGGGAATTCACTTCTTTCTCATTGCTGATGTTTTCGAGTTAAATAATGACTATGCAGACTTGGTCGGTGTGGAGGAAGTCTATTCAGTAAAGAGTGCGCATTGAAATTGCTGTAAGTAATGAGGCAAGCGAGTCAATGAGAAATTCGCTTGCGCATGAACGAGTCGCGTTCCGCAAAATAGTGCTGTCGAAGGCAGCACTGTGGGTGGAAGCAGAGAGAGGTAAAGAACCAGTTGGCAGCTTCTCAGAATTTGGCACTTCAAAAAGAGCGAGTAAATTCCGACGCGCAGTACATTGACTGCTTAAGTGATTAATTAAAATGAACGATTAATCAGTCAGTCAATAGTGGATGATGGCCTTGTGGTTTCAACAGTCGTTGCTGCTGTGAATGTGAGCATGATGAGCGTCTGTGGACGCAAGGTAGAGTCACTCTGAAGTTGCAGTTAGCCCATGTGGTAAGATGGAGCGTGGTGAAGACTTTAATGTCAACCCGCACTTCCCGCCTTATCATTTGAGAGGCATTTCAGTGACAGTGAGTTCATTTGCTGGCTAATAGGGAAGAGGAGAGGAGGGAGGAAAAGAAAATAGATACGGAGGACGCGAAAGCGAAATGAGCGATGAGGGAATAATTAGCTGCCATTCTTTGTTTTTGTTAAATGGTATGGATTTCATCCCATCTGCCGGTACTCCTACATCTTCCTTACCTACTGTTGCGCTCAGCCACGTCAAGCGTCTTTTTACATTCGAGCTTGCTAAGTGTAAGAACTCTTTGCTTGACTCCGTCTGACTAGGTGCCATTTTGAAAGCATTTAACCAATGGTTTTAAGTTACTTGAGCTTTATTTGGCATTTGTACAACATCAAGAGCTGTTAAAAGCGTTGAATGGAGTCTGCTTAATCTACTAGGAAAGGGGTAAGTCCTTTCAACGCTACTTTCTACCTGTATCGCACTGCCATTTCTTGTTCACGCAAGTATTTAGAGCCTAATCAACCTACTAAAAGTTCTTTCATGCACAAATTAACTGGATGTATGCCTCCCCTTATAGGATATCTGAATTCAATTTCTAGATTTCAACGGAAAACACAACAACATTCCTCATCAATAAACGCTATTGAAATACAAGCAAGTGCTTAGAAAGAATTTAGTCAAGGTTGCTTTTCTATCGCACCAAGTCGTAAGAAATGATTCGTGCAAAGGAGTGCCTAGAATACCGCATAGCATTGTTAGACGATGAATAATGTGAGCCATACCTGCAGTGAGCTAAGGTGACCCATTTTCAGATTTAAAGGTGATAGTTACGTCGAATAGAGGGAGAACATTAATGTTATTGTAATACTTTGTTTGTTCGAACTGCCGGTTTCGGTCACTTGGGTGGCCATATTGTACTGAGCCGGTTGGCTGGCCTTTGGGCCGTGCCAACAGCCCCCAAGCCCTCTGTTCTCGGAATATATATATTCTGCCCTAGTACTGCGCCTTCTCTTACCTTAAAGGGAGCCTCGGGTTGCTACGGTTATATTCTATTTGATGGCGAAAATTTAACAAATGCAAATAAAATTTTTTTCATTTAATAGGAGCATATACATATACGTCAGATAAAATCTACTACACAAATTTTAATGCAAAAACAGGCGCAAACAATTTTGTAGTTTTCAAGACAGACGTCAACTGGATATCGTAAATCATATCACCTAAACAAGTGTTTTAGCTAACCATTTCGCTCACCACTTTCAAGGTCATCAACGGTAACTGCGTTGGTCTCGTTGGCATGTTAAGTCTGTTGCTACACTGCAACGTCAGAAATGGGTCGCATGTTTCCAAAAATTGCCCTACCTACAGGGAATTAATTCGTGAAATGGCTTTGAGAAAACGAATTTCACAAAAATGTTTCGCGTCTGAATGCAGTACAATATCACTCATAGGCACTTTAACAACCGATTCGGAACCAGGATTCCGCCTTCGGGATCACTTTACACATGAAATGGGTAAGAATAAATTGCATTTATGGTTTTCTATCATAGTATATGTGCACAAATTAGCGGTAGTCATTTACTGGACATATCAACCTTACTCTTCATTTCTAAGATTCTATACGAGTTGCCGCAATACCTAAAAGTGTAAACTACGTTTAGAATACTAGTGAGTTTAAGTCACTTAACTGCCTGAGAGTTGTGGCTGGAAGCTATCTAGACAAATTGAGGTAAGGTTTAAACCACGAACGAGCTGCGTACCGCATTCCACCGCCATAGGAAAGACCTGAATGTTGTTGGTTTTGACTGGTGGCTTAGGTCAGTGTGTGCATCTAAGCTTAAATGTGCAGTGTTTAAAGCTTCTTCTACGTCGATCCACAACTTGCTTTGGCATCAAAAGGAAAGATTGAGCAGCAAGTGCTGGCTTATTCCCGTTTCAGTGAAGTGTGATTCAATTGTAAGACGTGTCATAGTTAGGACGGGCTGCACAAACACATATTTGCAATCTATTTGCTTGGTTTTTACATGCAATTACTCGGCTTCGCACTAAGCTCATTCTTCCATTGCTGGTACCTATGCAATTTTTCGTGTTCTACAATAAAACCATAGATTTGCCCGATAGTCAACAAGCCTAGTTTAGTAAAAAGAAAACTAAAATAGCGCAAGCATCTAGAGCTGCGCTCTGTTCCGTCTACTTATACCCAGAACTGATCAGAATTAAATCAAAGCAGCTTATTCCATTTAGTAATCACTTGTGGCAGTTCTCGTCTAAGTTGGCACAAAAATGGAAATGCACGAATGCATGCACTTAAAAAATTCGCATTCATTTGTGACCAGAATTAGTTCAACTGGAAAGTCAGATGCATGCTTTGTCCTATAAGTGCCTTCAGCAAGGACTTAGAGCGAAACTATTTTCTCGCCCTTGTGATTGCAAATTGATCAGAAATGAAACTCGGAATCCCACTCCCTTCTACAATTGTTTGCGGCGATTCTCGTTATAAGAGCTGACAATTTTGGTGCATCCAATATATAAAGCACTTAATTTGGCAAAAAAAGCAGCGGTAGCACAAATATCTGCAATTTTGTTCCAGAATTGATTATCATTGAGACTTAGTAGCAGAGTGTCTTCTGTAACTCCTTGCAACATTTCTCATTTCACAATGAGGCGATTCGGGCACTGTCGAATTGTAGCTATTCCATTTTGTCAAAGAAATCAAAGAGAGCAAGGATATAAGGCTCTGTTCGTTAATATATATATCAATGAAATGTTAGCCAGAATCTAGAGTCAGCATCTTGTTCCCTCATACAAAATGTTGGGGCAGTACTCGTTTTCAAATCGGACTATGTAGATGTGGCCAATGTGTGCGTTGTTCATTCTGTCAAGAAAAGCTGAGACGCTATGCGTTTAGAGGTGCAATCTTTGCTATTCTTTCTAATGGAATGTTGCACCGATTTTCAGTTTAGTGCCTTACTTACGCCTGTAAACTCTTGTGGCATTTCTCGTGATGAATTCTGTCAACGCAAGTGTGGCCAAAGCGCATATTGTCCATAGAGGAAAAGAAAACTGCGAGAGTACGGTGACAAAGAAAAGTGTGAAAAAGAGGAAAGGTTTGTGCACCTATGGCAAAGCTGAGATGAATCTGATTTGATAAGTGAC
>LWMK02000830.1:1187-24232 GCA_001693075.2 Taenia saginata
TCAATTTTCTTGGTCTTCAAATTGTATTTCTTTTAAGATTGATCCAATCTTAGGCCTTTCTTAATGGTCGCTCTCAAAATATGGTCTCTCGTCCCAAGATGAGAATGTTTGTTAGCATGCTGTAGGTGCGACTACAAGGTGACAGTCCATTAGTAAATAACGATGAGTGTGAGTGCATTGCGACGCAGCGGATACGGCGATTTTTGGATGATGATGATGGTTTTATTAAATGTTATAAGTCTAGTCGGTTCACTTAGTAATGGCGGAGTGTCAATGTAACTGGTACGATTATTTCTCCGACCTATTGTCACATAAGGAGGAGTCCACACGACATGCGTGCCTTACGATTGGTTAGCTTGTGAAATTTCCACATTTACACCCCATTTCATTGAACTCCTCCATGCTTGTAAGTTTAAAAGTGATTCATTTGGTTAAAGGCACTTTAAATGCGGGTACTTAAAAGCGGAAATCTAGGCATTTTCAAGTATAGTAGTTTAAACCCACACTTTTATGCCTATCTGAGAGTGCCATAAATTTGACAGGAAGAATGACTTATTGAAGGTCATGAGAACTGAAATGCTATGTGAAGGAGGCTTGAGCCTCTATCGTTTAATTGCCCAACCTATCAAGGAGGTTTCCGGAACATACAAGGCAAAGCCTTAGGCGACTTAACACTTAAATCAACAGTACAAACAGTTTAAATTCAATTATGCAAAAAGAGATGACTGATTTCGAATTCAATTTGAAATTATGCTTTATTAGTTTGACCCTCTGTGTAATGAACTCACCTCTCTATGCGCAACTAGCAAGGCCACAAATTATCCTTATTGTCAACTATAGTTTGCAAATACATTAGAGAAATCCGTATTTGCACGCTTTCTTTGATTTTGTTTGAATGAACACTGGTTGGACGCCCTGTTTGCGGGCTGTAAAACTGCGGTCTTAGTTTATCTACTCCTGCCAACACCATGAATTTGTTGTCTCAGCCGTCTGTAATAACGCTGCGTCTAGCCGTCCTTGCCACTATTCTCATTCAATGCTGCAGCGCTTGCCTTTCCTTCCTAAATGGTACTGCAATGCTGGTGGCTCTAAGTCTTCTTCATAACTTGCTGCTTCAACATATCCTTAGTTTGTACTTCCAATGGCTTTGTCGGGCTGTATGGTATAAAACACCCTTTCAGTTGACTCCGTATGAGCAAGCGATTTGCCTCTTATGCAAAACAGCGTCTGACTTCACTCTTCTATATGATCCAAGCTGTGTCGTACGGTTTAAATTTGTACTACCTTATGCTTCCAGTGGAAGTGAACGTGAAGACAGTACTTTTGAAAATCAACCTGTTTTCCGTTTTGCCTGATTGGACTGTCTATGCACAAGTCAGACATGAGTTACAAATCATGGGTTCTCCTGTTGTGCAACCTACATTTGAACAGCAAAATTTGGCTTTCTGTTTTGTGTAAACCAAGGAATGAGATAGCACAACGTCTACTTCGCATAGGGAAATGACGTAGCGAACAATGTGAGGAGGAGATGGTGGCATTCCATCCCATCGTTCGGTCCGCTTGGTCAATGAAAATTCGCGGTGATAGTTTTGCACACCTGGGTCGACTTCATGACAACTCACATGTATAATGTCGAAGTTCAGTCGTTGCACACTATCCAGAACTTGTTAGGAAATGCTTATCTAGCACAGAAAATAGGGAGGGTGGCTAAAACATGAATAGTAAATGGAGGAAATTGCGTGCTTATTGTGTGCCACTTGAAGACAGTCGCAATTCCTGCTTGAAGATTGTTTAGTATGCAACAATGGTTGGTGCCATGTCAGGCGTGATGTTGGTGTGTTGTGTCGGTGTGTGGCACTGCAAAGAATGCACCGACTTATAAGGAAGCCAGTTCGAGTTCATGCATTCACTGGTCTCCCAGCAAAGTGCAGATTCTTGGCGTGTGTTAGTCACTTTCCTCCTTGGAATTAAAAGTACCTTGGATGGGGAGCAGAGCTGGCAAAAATTTAAGAAAACGGATCCGTACCAAGCTTTGAACAGGCTTTATTTTCGTGGCTAATTAAGGCTCACTCTAAGAGGTCCGACTCTCGCCTACTCCCATCTGATTGGCCTATACATTATGCGCGAACCAGTTAAGAGGCTGCTTCTGATTGGCTCGAGAGAAGTGCCACAAATTGTGCAATTCGGATTAAGAAGCAAGTGGGCAATATGCATCGATTGACCAATCGCGTAGCAGATGTGGGATAATATGCGAGATGACAATATGATACTCGCTATAAAATCCACTTTACAGCAACATACTGAGGTCAGCATTTGTTTTTTGACTAGTTTCCACGTTAACTCCTACCCCGTCATTAGAGCGAAATGGGTTGCAATATTTTAGACATGTAGGCCTACTGCTATCATATTTTACACAGTGTATCAAATCGCCGAACACTTTTATTCCTCCACCTAGATGAAGCAAACTTTGGAAACCAAGAAAATAGATCAACGTAGGTTTTCTGCATTATGCATAATGGAGGTGATCAGAGACACGATGTGGTTCTGATAAGAGAGCTTTGACTTGCAAAACAATTTGTGATATTCGGAATTCTTATGTGTCAGGTAGGGCTGAAATCAGCATTACCTTGTAGACGTGCGGGTAGCGCACGACAGCCTTACGTTTATTCAGTGCATGCATTAATTTACACTGAAAACCCGACTTCAATGTATCATTGCGCAGTCCATCAAGCAGTGCGAACGCAGTCTAGCGAATATCGGCAATACAATCACCGTGCAGCAGTCAATGGTTAGATGACAACGATAGGAAGTGAACGAAAGGAATTGAGCAGCGGTCAATGGTAAGAGTAGAAGGCAAGAGAAGGCAATGAAGCAAATGGAGAGAGGACATCGGTCAGCGAGGTGGGCAACGATCCCGTTATCTTATTCAACCTCCTCCTCCAACGAAGTGGCCCAATCCCACCACCGACGATAAAATGAGCCGCAGCAAAGTGATGTCAACTTCTACTGATGCTCCAACTCCTCTTGACAACCAGCCAGTTTTAGCGCATCCTACTTCACTCACTGAACGCGACGTGTGATAGAGCCGAAAATTCCTACCACACAGGACTGGTAAAATTTGTGCAAGTGGAAGCAATCTGGCATGGGACTTAGCTGCTTACTTCGCAACGGGAGTGCCGCAGTCTCTTACCCGGTACACTTCCTGTCCCTCTACCGTATTACCTGCCTTCGCATGCAATGTTGCTTTCCCTCTGATATCTGCAAAACACTTCTTCACCAATGGGCAATGCATCAGCAGCTCCTCACCTACAAATTAGCACAAGTTGGCCCGTGGGACGTTGGCTCTGTGATCAGTGCAAGTGCCTCTCAACCGCATCATCTCCTCAAACGGTCTATGCATAAAACAATTTAAATTGTAGACTGAGGTAGGTGATTTAATCAACTAAACTTCGGCACTGTGGAAAAAATACACTTTTCTACAGAGGCTAGTCATTACAACTGGAATGGTGCTGATTCACGCTAATGTCATGTTGGCGCGCAAACTGAAGTCAAAGTAGCAGCCAGGTTTGCGGTGGAATTTGCTTCTCTTCCGCGGTCCATCCTCCTCCCACATGACCATGCTGCTCTGACTGCTACCTATTGGCGAGAAACAAGCAGTATAGCGCGATTATTGGAAATAATGTGTGGTGCATGGTCTGGCATCGAGAGATGTATTGATAGAAAGTGCCATGCATAAATGAACTGAGCATTTCATGCTGTCAAGGCATTTTTTATAAGAGGCAAGTCTTGCTTTGATGCAACTCACCTTCGTGTAAATTATGCAGACCTAGAAGTTGGTCAAATTGAGCGGCAGCGAAAGTCCATAACAACCCTTGTGTTGCTGGGTCATGTGCTCCTGTAAATAATCAACTTGACTGCAGCCCTCCTTCATGTCCATTCATCCCAAATTCTCCTCTCCGTTGGAAAACGCAGGAAGAGTTGCTGCATTGAAATGCCAGTTTATTGGCGAGTAGCGGTGTGAGTGAAGGGTTGGGTGTTTCACAGCACTTGTAATTCTTATATGATGACATTTCAACGTGGTCTTCTTACATTGCCTTTACACGCAGGTCAATGTGGAGGAAGTGTAGAGAACTAACTGTTCGTTACTGACTTGGTCTGAAACTGAGTGAGCTGTTGCGAAAATGCTAGGATTGTTGTAATTTATCATCCAGGCCGCATTTGCCACCCTCGCCATTCATCAATCCGCTGTACAATCACGACCTCATCATTCAAACCTCGAGTTGACGTCGTTCATGACTACGTTGTGTATTGTCCACACGAATTTTCTATCAACGCATCGCTAGATTGGCAGTTTCCTTCCACAGCACAATGACCCATAATTGACATTCGACTGGCGAAAATGATTCCAGTTTTCATTAGCAAGTTCGCAGCATGACAATGGAAGCATTATTTATGGTGTAATTTTTGAGCAGAGTATTTGCCAATTACTCGAGATGGGTAGCGCGAAACAAGGAAATTGTGCAATGTGATCATTAACCGTTTAAGTGGGTGACAATGAGGGATGATATATAACTCGAACAGAGTTGAGGGGCCTTGAGAAGAACTATTCGACAGAAGAGTTTGAAGGATTCCTCGTCTGTTTTGCGGGAAGTATCGCCATTTGATATTCGAGGCCGACATCTACATCAGATGGCAAAGCACGAAATGTGACGTTAGTGGCGGTTCTATCACGATGGTCGGACGGTCATGGTGATGACCTAGAACAACGAGTGGAGAGGGGACGTCGCTCAGCAATGTAGGCAACGATCCCGTTATCTTATTCAATATCCTCCTCCAACGAAGTGGCCCAATCCCACCACCGACGATAAAATGAGCCGCAGCAAAGTGATGTCAACTTCTACTGATGCTCCAACTCCTCTTGACAACCAGCCAGTTTTAGCGCATCCAAATTCACTCACTCAACGCGACGTGTGATAGAGCCAAAAATTTCCTACCCCACAGGACTGGTGAAATTAGTGCAAGTGGAAGCAATCTGGCATGGCACTTAGCTGCTTACTTCGCAACGGGAGTGCCGCAGTCTCTTGCCCGATACACTTCCTGTCCCTCTACCGTATTACCTGCCTTCTCATGCAATGCTACTTTCCCTCTAATGTCTGCAAAGCACTTCTTCACCAATGAGCAATGCATCAGCAGCTCCTCACCTACAAATAAGCACAAGTTGATAGGTGGGACGTTGACTCTATGATCAGTGCAATTGCCTCTCAACCGCATCATCTCCTTGAACGGCCTATGCATAAAACAATTCAAATTTTAGGCTGAGGTAGGTGATTCAGTCGACTAAACTTTGGCACTATGGAAAAAATACACTTTTCCACAGAGGCTAGTCATTACAACTGAAATGGTGCTGGTTCATGCTAATGTCATGTTGACGCGCAAATCGAAGTCAAAGTAGCAGCCGCGTTTGCGGTGCAATTTGCTTCTCTTCCGCGGTTTATCATCCTCCCGCATGACCATGCTGCTCTGACTGCTACCTATTGACGAGAAACAAGCAGTATAGCGCGGTTATTGGAAATAATGTGTGGTTCATGGTCTGGCATCGAGGGATATATTGATAGAAAGTGCCATGTATAAACAAACTGAGCATTTGATGCTGTCAAGGCGTTTTTTATAAGAGGCAAGTCTTGCGTTGATGCAACTCGCCTTCGTGTAAATCATGCAGACTTAGAAGTTGATCAAATTGAGCGGCAGCGAAAGTCCATAACAACCCTTGTGTTGCTGGGTCATGTGCTCCTGTAAATAATCAGCTTGACTGCAGCCCTCCTTCATGTCCAATCCTCCCAAATTCTTTTCTTTGTTAGAAAACACAGGAAGAGTTGCTGCATTGAAATGCCAGTTCATTGGCGAGTAGCGGTGTGAGTGAAGGGTTGGGTGTTTCACAGCACTTGTAATACTTATATGATGACATTTCAACGTGGTCTTCTTACATTGCCTTTACACGCAGGTCAATGTGGAGGAAGTGTAGAGAACTAACTGTTCGTTACTGACTTGGTCTGAAACTGAGTGAGCTGTTGCGAACATGCTAGGATTGTTGCAATTTATCATTTAGACCGCATTTGACACCATCGCCATTCATCAATCCGCTATACAATCACAACCTCATCATTCAAACCCCGAGTTGACGTCGTCCATGACTACGCTGTGTTTTGTCCACACGAATTCCCTATCAACGCATCGCTAAATTGGTAGTTTCCTTCCACAGCACAATAACACATAATTGACATTTCGACTGGCCAACATGATTCCAGTTTTCATTAGCAAGTTCGCAGCTCGACAATGGAAGCATTATTTATGGTGTAATTTTTGAGCAGAGTATCTGCCAATTACTCGAGATGGGTAGTGCGAAACAAGGAAATTGTGTAGTGTGATCATTAAACGTCCAAGTGGGTTACAATGAGGGATGATATATAACTCGAACAGAGTTGAGAGACCTTGAGAAGAACTATTCGATAGAAGAGTTTAAAAGATTCCTCGCCTGTTTTGCGGGAAGCATCGCCATTTAATATTCGAGGCCGGCATCTACATCAGATGGCAAAGCACGAAATGTGGCGCCAGTGGCGATTCTATCAAGACGGTCAGACGGTCATGGTGATGACCTCGAACTCTAAGAAGAGCTGTTTGCATGGGTTTGAACCCGGCTGTTTGAATGTATAATGCGGTTGGAAGGCACTTTCGCTGATCACAGAGTCAAAGTCCTACTGGCGGAGCGGTGCTAATCTATCGGTGAGAAGTTGGTAATAAATTACTCGATGGTGAAGTGGTGCTTCACAGAATGGAGAGGGCATGCAACTTTGCATAAGAAGACAAATAATACGTTAGCGGGCAGACATTGCATTGAGTAAGAGACTGAGGCACTCCCAATGCGGAAAAAGTAGCTAAATTCTAGACTGGCTTGCTTCCATTGCACTAATCTCAGCAAACCTCTGAGGTAGGAAATTTTGAATCGATCAAGCGTTGCGTTCATCGAGTAAATTGGTATGCGCTGAAAATGTGTAGTTGCAAAGAGGGTTGAAGTAGGATCAGATGTAGAAACAAGTATGAAGGACAGTGGAAGAGTTAGGCTACTTCGTGAACCTAAGTTTAGGGCAAAGGCACGAAGTCACCGGCCTTCTCGTCAACTGACACCTTGCCTCCATTCGATCACTTTCTTCACCATTTAAACATTGCTGCACGATGACTGCGTAGTCGACACTGATCAACGTGATTTAGTAGTGCGCAAAATCTCATTGGAAGACTATCATATAAAAATTGCAAGTTCCTTGAGACATCCACCTCTTCAGCCTCACCGCTACTCGCCAATGCACTGTCTCAATGCTGCAACCATTCCTGTGTTTTTTAGCAAAGGGATTAATTTGGGAAGATTAAACATGAAGAAAGGCTAAAGTTTCGTTGAGTAGTTTTAGGAGCACATGGTCCAACAATACGAGGTTGGTTTTGAGCCTTCGCTTTAGCTCACTTTGGTCAAGTTGTAAGCCTGCATAATTTGCACGAAGGTGAGTTGCACCAACACAAGACTTACACTTTGAAAGACATACCTTGACGGCATCAAACGCTCAGTTCGCTTTTGCATGGCACTCTCTATCAATACACCCTTCAATGTCAGTCCATGAAACATTTTTTCAAATAATCGCGCTATACTACTTGTATCTTGTCAATAGCTAGCAGTCAGAGCAGCATGGTCGTATGGCGGGAGGATAGGCGGCGGAGAAGAAGCACACTCTACTGCAGATGGCCTGCTACTCCACCTCTGATTTAGCATCAACATAACGCTTGTGGGATTCGGCATCATCATGCCCCCTAAGTCATTTAGCATTCAGTAAGTGTGCTACTAGTTGCGATGAGCAGCGGTTGTAAAAGAATGTATTTGTCCCACGGTGCAGAAGATGAGGTAACTGAGTGCAGCTATTAAAACCTAAATTGAAACTGCGTTAAGCATAATCTGGTTGAACAGATGATGCGGTTGGAGGGCACTTGCACTGATCATTGGAGCGGTGCCACGTTATCGGCTAGAAGATGCCGATAAAATACTCACTGGTGAAGTAGTGCTTTGCAGAATTTGGAGGGAAATCAACGCTGCATGAGAAGGCAAATATTGTAATAGCGGGAGAGGTAGTGCATTGAGTAAGAGACTGAGACACTTCCATTGCGAACTAAGCAGCTGAATGCTAGACCGGCGTGCCTCCACTTGCACTAGTTTCAGAAATCCAGTGTGGTAGGAATTTTCGCCACTATCACGCATCATATCGCACACGGTAAAACTAACTGGTTATAAAGAGGAGTTAAGGTAGTGTTAGGAGTAGAGGTAATCTTGCCAAAGGTCGAACATTCGCCGGTGCGGGAGTTGGGCTACTTCGTGCAAGTTCAGTGCAAGAGGATCGCGAGGTCAATGTCCTTTCCGTAAGCCGGCACTTTACGTCTATTCGCTCATTTCCTCCCTTCTGCTCTCCACTCCAACTATCTCACCATTGTCTGCTGCACAATGTTTGCGTTGCTGACTACTCCGGTTTGTGTTTGCACTGCTTGGTGGACTATGCGTTGGTGGGATGAGGACGAGTGCCCAGTGTGTAATTTTGCATGCGCTAGGTGGACGCATGATTGTCGAGGGCTACCCTCACATCTACTAATCTTAGCCTCTAAGGCGCATTCACTGTTGCTCTCCTTACTGCTTATGCGTTGGCGTACATCCTGTTTAGCCATGCCAGTCACATTATGCCACTCGGTAAAAACGAGTCGCCATGTGCAAATACTTGGTTCTTTGCAGATTATACGTCCACTCCTTAGCATGCTCCTCTTTAAAAGCCATTCCATTAGATTGGACAACCTCTCCTATGTACTGCAAGCAGTCGACAATTGAATCTCTCGTACCCGGATTGGGGATGTAGTTTAGGCCAGAAACTAGACCTGTATCTTTAAGTCAATGCATTGTTTCCTCAATACATTAAAGCGAAATCGTGGAATCCCATGCTGTTTCCATTGGCCGTCGCCATCCTGCACGGCTTCCTTGGCGAAACACACAGGTGTGGAGCTGTGGGATTTCTCCCCTCCATCGAACTGCAGCCTCGCCGTTATTGTTGGGCTCATGAGTTGGTGTCAGGCGGCAAGCCATGCCTAAATGCAGGCTAAAATCTTCACCTCATCCCAAGCAGTCGCTGAGAGCATGTGCTCGACGAATCCAAAGTATTAGCAAGAATGTAACATTGCATTAAATCTGCAATGGCATTGCATCCCAAATGTGGTTCTTCAACCAAGTAACTTGTGAAAAATAATGCTGAATTAGCATTATTATCTCATTGTCGTCTTCACAGGCTTAACATCGCATCCAAGGAAGCACGCAAACTATCATCTAGACTTTCCCCTTGCTTCCTGTATGCGCGATTGCAGAAGATCTATGCTTTGGAATACCTATTTCTTCGTTGCATTCTTCGATAGTTGCCTATTTCTCTACATTTTACGAAAAGGGAAATCAGGCAAATCTGAATCAATTCAAGCTTAATCCATCCACATACCCCCACTAGCTTGCTCATGTCTAACCCTGCCTGGCGTTTCCACTCCACTTGGACTACCCATCTGTCAAACTGCACTTCTGTCTCCTAAGACTGTGCTTGCAAATGAGCACAGTTGACCTAAAATGGTCTTGAATATAGCAATGAAAGGAGGGCTGTAGGGGCAGTCTATAATGCTGACGCTTAGAATATATTAGTTTATAATGAAGGAGGAAGGTTAAGACGTCGCACACAAGGGTGGGTGAGCGGAACTGATCACCGTAGCCGAGACGTCTTACTGGTCCACTGATGGCACTGCTGTTGTGATGCTAAGACCATTTTAGGTCAGCTGTGCTCATTTGCAAGTGCAGTGAATGGAAGTGGAGGAGAATGGGCCTGGCGATCTCTCGTCAAGCATTAGATAGTATCGTGATCACTCTGGTTCAAGGACAGCACTTCAAAGCTCCAATAGTATGCCTCATTACACATTCGTATGCTTCTCATTCTCTAACGGTGCAAATGTTGCAAGCAGAGCAATTGCAAAGCATGTATGACTTATGCGTGCCACGGTATTTGATCACAGGACTAAGAAGCAATCACACCAGGTATATTGGCGATCCGTTATTACAAATGGAGGGATTGGACTTATACCGCATTATAAAACCATCGTCATCCAAGAATCGCAGTATCGGTTGAGCAACAACGCACCCACACTCGTCGTTATTTACTAAAGTGCTGTCAACTCGTAGTCACACCTGTAGTGAACTGTGACTGCGTTTGTGATCGCAAAGAAAAAATCATAAGATGAGCAACCATAAATTGAGAAAGGTCACTAAGAAAGGCTTGATTTAAGGCCAACTTAGTGAGAAGCCTACAATATGACGTCTTGAAGCAGTTTGAGGCACTGCTACCAAACATTTGGCGCACCATGACTGTCTGCCTTATTCTTCGTCTCAGCGGGTTGTATAATCGCAAGACTACCACTTTGAGTGGCACTTCTTAACGGTTCATCCACTAGCCAACTTGTGTGCCTTGTCAATGCATCTCAAAATGTAAATCATCAATGGCTCAATTATTTTAGTCCATTTGCTTATACTACTCGTTACGTGTCAATAGCAAGTAGTCGGAGCAAAGGAAGATTGTGGACGGAACTAATGGTGCAGAAAGAAGGAGTGACAACTGCAACTAGACGTGGGACTGCAAATGTGCCTTCGGCTCACGCATTGCTGCCATTAGAAAGATTCACCATGTGTAACAATCCGAGCTTTAATTTGAAAAGATTTCATGTAGCAACGCTTTGAACAGGTGCTGTGATTGGCCGCCAAATTGGCTTAGAATTGCCAGTGAACGGATCCTGATGCATCACACACCTAAATTTGTGGATTGTAGGGTGTGGAATTAGAAAATGTGGCTTGAGTGGATAAAGCGTAAGATGTCAGAACAGACAGTCCACGTGGGTAGAGACAAAGGCTCCTCTATCGTGAAGCAGCCCGATTCCTCACCCAGCCGACGTGCATGAGTGACTTGACAGGGACACTTCCAGCCAGTATCGTATGAGTTTACAGTTCTATTGCATGCAACTTCCATTGGATGTAGTGTTTGTGCGTGGAGTAGGAGAAGCCATTTTGCCTCGAGAAGATGTTGAGGTATGCTTGGACAATCATCTGTTCTCACCGACTTTGGTGTCGGGCTACGTCACAATCACGAAAAAGCCATCCTATAATCGCGTGAACCCAAGTAACCCGTCCAGCTGGTACCCATATTCCACAGTGCTTGCTTCCTCACCGACGCTTTTACCTCTCACCTATTCACTGCTGAGTATTATGCAAACGCTGCGCGATTCACTTACTCCAGCGTGCGTTCACGATGCTCGATGAATCCTTCAGTGAAGGTGTTGGTTTACGCACTCAGCACGAAGCAATGCATGCGTCAAGTGAGTGAAGTGCAGTCTCGCACCATCCTCCGACATACAGTTGACAGGCTCGAAAGTGTGCCCTTTGTTGTCAGCACCATTGCATTTGCGTTGGCGCACATCTTCAAACATCACATTACACGCGGCTGCTATTCGCTTATCGATGGAGCACAGATACCTGAACTTGGATTTGAAACGTTAGCAGTGATGGAAACCTGCCCCAAGTTTTTGGTGCAAACTGCTTTTTCAGTATACCGTTGGACTAAAGCCGATAACTTAAGCATCGTGCCTATCCGACATCCTAATCTTGAGCCGTTCCCCTTCCTTCGCCCAACCGAACCATAATCAGTAGCATTACCGATTCGCAGCACTGTATGCAGACTGATGGTAGAGCATGCCAACGTAGGTTGCAAATTCCTTGTCTCTGCATATTACCCCTCACAGAGGAATTGCGAAAGTTAGTGGATGAGTGAGGATGCGTTCGGAGAGCACACACCTTTCGCCGTTCAAAGTACGAAGTAGTTGCTGCGATTGGATGTGGACAAGAGGGACGGCACTTCATCGTCCAAGTGACATTTACTTTTCGACAGTGGAACTTTCCAAAGAGGAATCGGAAACTAATGCTTGGTCCCATTCAAGGTGGAACGAAGTGTCAATTTGGCATAAACCTCAGGAAAGCACATGCCGCCGTTTCATCAGTTAAGATGCAAAAGTAATACAAAATTGAGCCATTTAGCCATAAAGAATAAAGTAACGTCCTTGGTACCCTTTTGTTGCACTGGATATGATTGCTACAATGCTACGAAATTTAAGCATTGAATTATTTTGGATGGGAATGTGAAGAATACTGAATCACAAACCTGTAAAGTCGGGACTGGATAAGTACATTTCAGTCTTTAACACTGCAAAGAATCAGCCCTCTTTATTGCTTGCTGCTCTGCGACTCATTTCCCAAGTCATTTGTAATGCTTGAATGGGTTTCGTTTTGTTTAATACTTTTAGTTTCCTGCCCGGCAAAAAGCGTACCTAAAAGAAATGCGGGTTCTACTGGGGAACTGAAATGGCTAATTGAAATTGTAACCAATAAATTCGTAAAAATGGGACAAGTAAGTGGCAAACGAACAATCAGTATGCCAAACAGCCGATATAGAGCAGGGCCAAATTGATGAATGGTGAGATAATTGTAAGAGAAAAGTAAGTGCTTCTTCAACTGCATAATATGTGGGCGTATGAGTGAGAAAACAGACTAGAGAAGTCGTTTTGCGATCTTTGTTAGAGTGTGCTTAACAAAACATGGACAATTTGAGGGAATTTACACAGAAGTGAAGCTGTGGGATAACTGACAAAACGAAGAATTATGCAAAGTTTCTTGGTGGTCTCATTTTGAATTGAAGGAGTCCAATATATTGTGCCTTCGATTGATACTAAGTTAGTCTTTTAACGTTAATACCATACTCGAGATACATTAATTATTTCTGACAAATTCGGACATCAATGCTTAATTGAAGTGCTGCATGGAAGTGCACATTGTGGCGTCCCGAGGCTCCCTTTAAGGTTAAAGAAGGCATTGTACTGGGGCAGAATACATGGTGGAACATAAACAACATCAGTATAGTTTTGCGTAGTAGCCATTGAGGTACTGCGCAACAACATAATGCTTTTAACAAGTTATCTGTTAATCATTTTCAATATATTTGACTACGATTTCATATGGGATTCTCGTTTACCTCAGCTTTTTGGAATAGACCGTGCTTACTAAGCGTAAATTGTAAGAAATTCGTTGTAGACTCCTGCCTGTGAACGTGATCTTTGTTTCCATTTGTTTTTTTTTAACTGGGCCAACAGTTTCCTTAATTACAGTACTAACATATAGCTGCTGTATAGGGAGTGGAGATTTTTACTGCACTTGCAATCTAGCAATGATCGGAGTTTTGCAGCAGCTTTGAATACTTCTGAATGCTTTGTGCACCGCCTGCATAACTTTTTGAATATATGTCACATTGCTTTTGCTTAACTGCTTGCTCGTGTCTTACACGTTTGTGTTAAGCATTTTATTCTCCATGACTGCATGCCTCAATTCCCACATTCGCATTTCAGTGGCATCTTTGCAAAAGGCATTATTTAACTAACAGGACTTGCAGACCTCAATTCCCACATTCGCATTTCAGTGGCATCTTTGCAAAAGGCATTATTTAACTAACAGGACTTGCAGAATGTCAAACGTCCGTAGTGTGAAAGAAATAGTTATGGTCTATGTTTAAGAAAAACCAAAGTGCAATGAAGAATATCATCATGTAAGCATTCATTAACCGGCAACCCCCTTGAATTTTTGGCTTGTGCGTTCCTTGTTACTTGCAATTGGTTGAGTGGACTCAAGACTTTTCCGTTGTAACAAATAAATCTGCGGCGAACTCCGGAAAAATGCAGGCGAAAGAGCAGGACCTCTTCAAAAGGGTTTCAGATGATAGGCCTAGTTTTACAATGGTAATGTCATTTGAATAAACGACATGTACACGAACCTTAGTAACCCTCGATTCGAGTGCCTTAGGTAAAGCACTAAAGCAAAGATAAAAATGTTATTGCCTGCCATTTATTAAGAAAATAGATTGACTGCCTTTTTATGATTAGCAGTATTTTTACATCTTCTGGCAAATTGGTTTGTACGAGACTGAGTTTGATGCCTTACAGTCGATCTGCCAGAAGGTGCCGTCTAGAGGGACTTTGCAAGTTACCACCCCAATTTTTGCAATGTGTCATTACATATGTCCTCCTTTAAGAGCAATCGGTTTTTCATGGCCTTGTCGTATGTAATATCAACTTAAGTCCACTTCATTCTTTCCTCCTATTCGATACTTTAGTTCTTCACCAAGCGCGGGTCGATGGACACTTTATAAAGTGTGCAGAATCACCTTAGGACGCTCTCGTCTTTCCTTATTTCCCATGTTTTTCTTTTTTCAATTAACCACATTGTCTAGTCTTTCGAGACCCTTGTGGCACTGTATCTGGTCCCTTGAGGTGTAAAACTTAACAGGTTTTTAGATCATGCACATGATTTGCTATCTTTGCAGCGGCCTTTTAAAAACTACTTTAACAATAGCTTGACTTGACTGAAGTTGACTTAGCTCAATCTTTGGTCATTGCCCATAGTAGATCTTGAGTCTGTCAGTACATGTATCTTTTGATGGAAAGTTATATTTTATACAATTCCTATTAGGTGGAAAGTTAGAAGCTGTTCAATTCTTAATGAGCATTCCAAGCAGGCGTCGAATCTTAATGCTTTTGCAATTCATTCATACCTGTACATTCATTGAAAAATGTATTTGTCTACTTACTCTTTGAAAGAAATTCTAAAGTCAAATCCATCTGTGCATTATTTACCTGCCGCTCACCCATTTGTGCCTCCCACATGAACATTTGAGAATAGCGATTTGTTTCTTTTAACTGCACATAAGCTCAACAATGAGTTAAAGAGCACGGCTCTCATCCGATTTAGAGAGTTAGGTACATAAACATAGTTAAGGTTTTGTCAAAATTTTTACCCTCGAGATTCTGTAAGGCCGAATGTAGCAGAAGATACCACTGTGACGCGTTTCCTATAAGTGACATGAAAAAAGTATAAAGTGGCTACGAAGATTCGCTTACACAACCCTTTGGTAAATGAGAGAACTCTGCACCATCGTGCTCACAGAAAACATAAACATACTTAGATGGTGCGAAGGAAATAAGTGGGCAGATGAATGTGTCACTTGATACTACTTGATGAAAAGAACCACCTTGCGCAAAGACGTAAATAACTTACTGGCGTTTTGTGGACTTCACCATTAATACTTCCATTTTGCTTGAAGAATGTGTCGATTATATCCATTTCTTGTAGAAGTATAGGTGTTGACATACCTTTACGAGGCAGATTACTACAATGGAGCCTTCTGCGAAAACCGTTTATCGCGCTGTAGATATGTGCACCCGCTTTAATCGGAAATTTCGCAATTTAAAAGTCAGTAATTCCCACCTTGAGTGATTTACTAGTGCCATTAATGCAGACAAAAGTTGTCGAGATATGAGAAACAACAGATAATTTATGGGTATTGGTGATGGCTTTGGCATCGGAAAAAGCCTAGTGGCAGATATTTGACCAAAATTGGTACATAAATACATCTGGCGGCTTTAACGTTACGAAATTTTTTCAATTTACTCAAAATCAGATACGAAATTTTTTCAATTTACTCAAAATCAGTCGGAATGCTTTGTAGCATGNTTACTCAAAATCAGTCGGAATGCTTTGTAGCATGGAAAAAATCCATTAAATTGCAACCCACTTCAAACCATTTTAGAGCTTAGAGTTTTGCACTGCATTAGAAAACTTCGTTCCGACCAAAATCCTTGTCTCTTTTCCGTTCAACCTCTTCCCTACTATAGGCATATTTTAGCTCCTTTTAGACTAATTGCGCCCCATTTTCAGCCGTTATATGACTGTCGACATCTAACTGATGCTTACTAATGACAGCGATTGAGGATAAATTGATTCGGTGCATACAGAGGCATTAAGCCTTGATGAAATAGGCACGTACATGCTTATTGAAATACAAATCTTCTTTTAACAGCTCTCAACCTTAAATACTCACCTTCTAAAAAGCCCAAAAATTTGACTTTATGCTGAATTACCTACCTTCTCATGCAGACGTCCTAATAAAAGGCATATAACGTCTTGTGGAATGTTGGGGATGGTGAGAGTAAAGAGTATCTTGCAAGGGCTTTCACTAGCTAGTAGAATGCTCTATTTTACAAAATAACAAGGATAGGATCGCTTAAAAGTAATGGAGTGTGAAATGCAATTTTTTGGGCATTAGCACAAGTTTGAACAAACAGGCGTTAGCTATAATTTATTTGTGCAAATTTAATGCTATTAATATTTTAAATACGAATGACAAGACACTGGCGCACCTGGAGCCAATATGCACACATTCTGCCCATCGCAAGCGCTTCACTACAAAGCATGTCAAAACAAACCTAGCTAGAGGATTGGCAGTCGGCTCATGTCCATCACCTTTTGCAGAAACCTAACTGGTTGACGTTTCAGGAGGAAATTAGATGGGTGGGTTGATGAGTCTAGCAATTGAGGAGAGTGCATAAAAGTTGAGGAAAGTAAGGGCACGGCTCGCTTTATGCGCAAAAGTGAACTTTTGCGCACTCAGCAACAGTCTATGGAAAAAATCCATTAAATTGCAACCCACTTTGAACCATTTTAGAGCTTAGAGTTTTGCACTGCATTAGAAAATTTCGTCACGACCGAAATCCTTGTCCCTTTCCCATATTTTCCATATTTTAGCTCCTTTTAGACTAATTGTGCCCAATTTTCAGCCGTTATTTGACTGTCGACATCAAACTGATGCTTAATGATGACAGCGATTGAGGATAAATTGATTCGGTGCATACAGAGGCATTAGCCCTGATAAAATAGGCACGTACATGTTCATTGAAGTACAAATCTTCTTTTAACGGCTCTCAACCTAATATACTCATCTTCTAAAAAACCCAAAAATTTGACTTTATGCTGAATTACCTAGCATATAACGTCTTGTGGAATGTTGGGGATGTTGAGAGTAAAGAGTATCTTGCAAGGGCTTTCACTAGCTAGTAGAATGCTCTATTTTACAAAACAACAAGGGTAGGATCGCTCAAAAGTAATGGAGTGAAAAATGCGATTTCTTGGGCATTAGCACAAGTTTGAACAAACAGGCGTTGGCAATAATTTATTTGTTTATATTTAATACTATTAACATTTTAAATACGAATGACAAGACACTGGCGCATGAATCAATGTGTAGGACCAGTGTCACCTGGAGCCAATATGCACACATTCTGCCCATTACAAGCGCACCACTACAAAACATGTCAAAACAAATCTAGTTCGAGGAAAGGCAGTCAGCACATGTCCATCATCTTCTGCAGAAACCTAACTGGTTGACGTTCCAGGAGGAAATTTGATGGGTGAGTTGATGAGGCTAGCAATTAATGAGAGTGCGTAAAAGTGGAAGAAAGTAAGGACACGGCTCGCTTTATGCGCAGAAGTGAACTTTTGCGCACTCAGCAACAGTCTCTAAGCCCAAACTCCATTTATCAAGGAGCATAAAGCGNTTGAGGAGAGTGCATAAAAGTTGAGGAAAGTAAGGGCACGGCTCGCTTTATGCGCAAAAGTGAACTTTTGCGCACTCAGCAACAGTCTCTAAGCCCAAACCCCATTTATCAAGGAGCATAAAGCGATATTGTGCAATTTGATCACTTATAAAACAGGATAAAATGTAGCACGAAGGAATGAGTCTAAAGGCCGAAGGCTACGACAGTGTGGTCTCACTTATGCTATAATTACTGGAATCTTCCAGCTCTCCTTCATCATGCATAGCAATCTACAATTCATATTGGTTCCCTTCATGACGACTGTCAATGCGAATACGGCTGTGCGTCTCCGAAGTTGCACTTGTACACTTTTCCTCCACGGAAACTCAGTCTGAACCCTCTAGAGCTTGTCACTTTCTGGGTTAATTTGAATAAAATAAACACCCATCTTTAATAGAAATGAAGAAAACATCCATTATGATTCGAAGTACACAAAACGGGAGGAATGAAAATAGCACCAAACGACTATACCTGACTAAAGATATAAGTGTGGACAGAAAACTATGGAATGGTGGGCGGTTGTCCTCATCTTAAGCAAGTGACTATGGAAAACACAATGGGGTACACAAAACTTATGCAGCTATCAGTTCAATTAACTCCAACCAAAAGTCGCCGTGCAACATTTGAGGACCTTAGTTATCGTATTGCTACAGTCGCATTTCGTTCTGTGTGGAAGTGACTTTGAAATCAGTAGACCTTAAGTTTAATTAATAGAAGGATTAGTAGGCATTCAGCGATCATCAGATGGCCGCAAAATTGCACCTGCACTTAGTTTACACATCAGGCTTCATACTAAGGCGTTGCCGATTTTCCTTGGGCTAATATTGTTGCACGTGTCTAAATGCAGAACGCCACTTCTAAACAGACACCCCTTTATATAAGAGGCAGAGATGCTATGTGGTTTCTGCTTGCTAATTCATAGGTCAATTAAATTTTAGCTACTTACACTCCACTGCGATTTCTCCGTAGTATTGCCTTTCATCTACAGGCAACTGGTAGATTTGCTGACCTTTTATGCTTTATTCTGAGAAAAAAAAGCATAAAAGAGGGGGGGAAGATGGTGGCTTACTGGAACATTACGAGTAACATGACATAAGGTGGAAACCCAATCGCCAGTGACGGACACACTTCTGTAGTTAAACAAAGACCTTCATACTTTCCTTGTGATAGTCCCTACTTCTGCTAACCACTGTTTCTTTCCAAATCGGATGGCAGTCCGACAAAGATATGGTGGAACTGATGTAAAGGATTCCCACTAACCTAAATTTCCAAAAATCTTGCTTTAATTTCTTTGTTTTCTTCTTTAAATAAACATCAGACAGTATCAGTTACGTTGCAATGACCGACGCAAGTGTGTCCGAAGAGTGCGCCAGCGAAGCTCAAAATAGTTGAGTATTTAGGCGACAAAATGATTTTTCGTTTAATTTCCAATCGCCATTCGGCACCACTTGGGCGCATTGTTGTACCTTCACAGAGTGGACTGACCCCTAGATTATATCAGTAACTCCAAGTACCACTGTATGACAAATATATATATCAGCAGCTTTACTACTGCATCTTCTTTAGTCTTCAGGGAAGTCGCGTATCGCCACATTTGATGCAGCCGATTCGTAACTCTTACGGTTTGGTCTCGAAGGCAACACCTCTTGTGAACGCCATCAGTTTTGCTGGTGCTCTTTTCCAATTGGTCCGTTAAAATCGGACCGAAATCTCATTAACTTGAAATTTGTTGCTCTGGTGGATGCACTCGTTTGCAACGGAATAGCGCTTATCCATGCATTGCAGGGAAGTCCTAATCCACTCGCGACTGGGTGGCATCAAACATAGGCAAAGGACTACAGGTTTACAGGTATGCTGATCACAGACAAGTAAGATAACCCACTCAAGTTTGAACCTTGACTCGCACTTGAACTGTGACTAAAACTCAGTCTAAGCTCCGCTTTATCAATTAGTTTTCTGGGGAAATAGAAATGTGCATTTAAGATAGCTAATGAGCATGCTTCTCCAAAGAACGGCCGTTGGACCTGCAATGCCTAAAATAACAGTTGAGAAGCACTTCATCTGGCTTGCATTTACTGCATGCGATCCAACGCATTTGGCAAGCATTCGGCGCCACTTTCATGAAAGAGGTGGTTACCTATATGATTGTGTTTCCATAGGTGTGCACTTACTACTGAACCAGATGGTGTGACTGCTACTGCTGAGTAATTCGGTTGGTAATTTCTTTATGAATAGTCGAGAATAATTTGTTCGTAGCGCTATCCCTTCATTTGCTAAGCAGTGCATTTGTTTCAGATGCGAGAATAGAGAAGTCAAACGACGTGGATTGTTTCGTGAAGCTCCCTATCTTCTTCAAAAGCTCTTGCTGACTCAGGTATCAACCAACTGATGACGTGGGTGTGTCAGCTGCAACGAACAGTATGTTGTCAACTGGTCTAATCTGTTGGAACTGGGCTGTTACGATGTGAGATACCTAAGAATTGACGGCAAATAAGACAAAATTTCCATGCTAGTTAAGAGGCAACTGACGTGATTCGACTGTTATGCATTCATTATTGCTAAAGTTTGTCTTATTTTACATCTAAATTGTTGTAATGTGAAATCTAAACAAAAATAGCTTCAAATAAAGACTCGCGATTACCAGGTTAAAGTAGCGGCTCGTCGAGTTGGATCAATTTTCTCTCCTCTAACTTATCACTTGTTGCATCGCCGTTTGCCTAAAATTTAGCTCAATGAATGTGCCTGTCCGCCACCTTTGGCCTCTATTCTTCTTCTGTAGTATGTTTTATGCTATCTTGCTGTGAATTGGTAAGGCTTCAGACTAGACAACCAAGACGTCCACTTCTGGCCAAACATAAATTTGATCTCAGTGTCCTCCCACATTTGCTATGCGCTCTTCTGTCACAAACCACTTGACAACGCAAATGATAGGAAGGCCTTATTGAAGGAAAGAGAGCATCTATTATAATGTGCTCTTGACTTAACCGTCTCATTTTTTTTATGGAACTTACATTTTAGTCTTTTCAAACTTTGTGTTGTTATAAAATCCAGTTGACTCCAAATTATCAAATCATCATATCACCTCACATGGATAGTTCGTTTTAGATGCAATGAGTTGCAGGCGAGTAATTGACTGTGAAATCCTCGTATTTAGCGCCACTCCTAGCAGCCTCAGGGTTCAGCCTTCTGCTTCACTCCTCAACGAATCACAAGGTAATACTTGGGATGATTCGATGAGTTTGAGCTAAAAGAGGATCCTGTTTTGGTAGTTGAGCATCAAGACACAAGTCTACTCTATTTTTGGAATATTTAGCCCCTTAAGAGACAAAGTCATGTCAGAAGTGGATCACTAGTCCCTGCAGCTGCGACACGGTAATATATTTACGTTGGCAGAGCCGCTGCTCACAATAGCATAGCTGTACGCTGTATGACAAACCATTCGTAAGGTAAGCGATGCGAATGTTACCTGATAACCCACAAACCCACCCTAACTGGTGGTATGTTAAATGTAAACAATGCGCGATACGGCCGACACCATAATCATATGTCTGTATAAGCATAACCCACATGTTTATCGCACTTGCTTCTTTGTTGTGGTGACCTTTAGTTTTCAGATAACCCCAATCGGGAAACCGGTAGAAGTTTTGCTACGTATTAGACGATCTTATGCAGCAAACATCTACTGTGAACCAATGTCTTCTCGTAACGGCTTTTGCTAAAGACGAATAGGAAGAGAGGAGCATTGCTCTCCTGCACTGCAGGTTCCTACTTTCAAGAATGCGTGATAGGCCATTCTTTAGCCTTTAATTCTACAAGCGGAACAAGAAAGGAAGGAACTTAGCCTTTAATTCTACAAGCGGAACAAGAAAGGAAGGAACTATGGCACACCTTAACTTCGCAAAGGCAAAAAACACAAAAAATTGCCATTTTTTAATCAAATCTTCAAAGCTGTCTCCTCCAAGTAAATTAGCAGCAGCCTCACATATTTACCTGTGTGGAGGCATACAATGCTACAATAGTGGGTTAAGGTCGATCACAAAATGATTGCTGGATGCAACAAAGCCTAGCACTTTGCCAATTGCATGCCAGGGAACATCTAATTAATGAGAGCAAATGATGCGATCTGATGGAGGCAATTTATCCACTCTTACCCTAAGTCTTCGTTAGTAGAGGAAGGGTTTAAAAAGCTCGTTTTCAATCATTGACGCAGCACATACGGAACTGTTAAAAACTCTCAGAGAATAGCACCATCCTCAAACACCTGGATAAGTATGGTGTGTGTGTGCAGCTTTGAATAAGCGGTGATAAAATGCTGCTTTGCGTTGATAATCTACTCGCGGAATCGGACATGCTATATGAAAAGTATTTTATTAATGCACTTTTAAACTATTTCCTACATTACATTCACTCATTTTGCAAGGGCTGTATATGGGTTTTGCTTGTGTAAAATGTGTATTAGCAATGTTGCTGCCATATAGTAAAGTAGCATGTAACGCATGCAATTTAATTAGGCGGATCTTGACTACTTTAAGCAATATAATTTAGCAACTCTCCTTAAATTGAAGCTGTAAGTCTTATATCTGTAGCATAAGGATTGTTTGCAACAGTTGGCTAAAATTTATAGATGAAAATAGGAATAGCATAATTATTACAGTCGCAGCCACTGCTCAATTCTGCGTACATTTGCGCTTTTAAGAGAATTGGCAAAGCATCAAAACAGATTCGCTTAATTTTTAGATGTTTTCTGCGGTGTTATCGCATGGGGTAATAGATGGCGAAAACCGTACTAAAGTTTACCGCAGTAAGTGCCACGAATACAGACAGACGTTGAATTGTAAAGCCGAAAGCAGTGCATACTCCGTCCAAAATACCTATTTTAATGTTACTTAAATAAAACACATGTGAAGGCGCTTGTTGTCATAGCAGGTCTAGCTACAGCGGTAGTTGAGAGAGATCGTGGCAACAAACTCGAATTCGTAACCATGCAGTGAAATTCGATTGCCTCAGGAGCTGCACTTGCAGTGCTTATTTCGTTATATTGCTCTGCACATGACTGTTTTGAGGTAGAGGTTGAAGCAGATATTCGGCAGTGCAAGAATTGGCTGTAGCAAAAAAACGAAATCTGCAAAAGCGGATGTTTAGTCTTCATAGAAAGTCTTTCATGAGCTTGTTCCTTGGCCAAAATCCAAACAAATTAAATGTAAGCTGCCCTCATGTTTCAGCCTTAAATAACTCAGCTCCAAAAAATGATGATTCCTTACTTCCACATCCGAAATTAGACANATCCAAACAAATTAAATGTAAGCTGCCCTCATGTTTCAGCCTTAAATAACTCAGCTCCAAAAAATGATGATTCTTTACTTCCACATCCGAAATTAGACGCTCAAACCTGTTTTAATCGTCACTAGTTTGTCACGTAT
>LWMK02000831.1:940-19594 GCA_001693075.2 Taenia saginata
CATTGCATGATTCTTTGTGTACTCCCGGCCGTACCGCTGTGATTAGCGTGATGATATGTTGGCGTACATTTGTGAGCGCAAACATGGAAAAGAGAAATTAGCAACGCAAGGTGAGGAAGCATTCGTGCTAGAGCAATTTGCGACTTCCAACGAGGCATCTACACAGCTCGTGTTCAAATGCATATCAGGAGTTCAATAGTCCCTTCATTTGAATCGTGGAAGGCGCTGGTATATAAGTTCTCAGTAATGGTGGATAGCAGTGGCGTAGATGCATTTAAAAATGTACCTGCTTAGATATAGGGCATACATTAGACAAGTATAAGCGTTTATTTGCTTAGTTATTTTGTACCCACTCTATTGTCTGAAAGACGAACAGAACCAACTCACGATTGAAGATGCGAGAGAGAGATGGGAGGAAGAACCAACTATTTATCAATATTTGATGTGCCTATTCAACAGTTACAAGTTTGAGAATTTTGAATTGCACTGGCGACAAGAGTTGAAGCATCAAATCAGGCGAACAGCGAGATGCAGCCTGCTATGCACGTCTAGAATTTTGAATTGCACTGGCGACAAGAGTTGAAGCATCAAATAAGTATAAGCGTTTATTTGCTTAGTTATTTTGCACCCACTCTACTGTCTGAAAAGCGAAAAGAACCAACTCACGATTGCAGATGCGAGAGAGAGATGGGAGAAAGAACCAACTATTTATCAATATTTGATGTGCCTATTCAACAGTTACAAGCTTGAGGATTTTAAAGTGCACTGGCGACAAGAGTTGAAGCATCAAATCAGGCTAACAGCGAGATGCAGCCTGCCATGCACGTCTAGGATGGACTCACAAAGTGGTGCGCGAAAGACGGGAAAGCCAGACTAGTTAAAACGCTTTCAGTGCCCATTCTGAAGTTACCGTACCAACCGGAAACAGAATGTAAAGAAACACATGTCAGTAGCCCACCCACAGCATAGGGATGCAGACACCTTTTCGTTGAGTCCAAAACAGCGAAAGGCAATGTTGTCAAATTATATGAACAAGGAGAAAGTCATTACACTAAATGGAAAGCGGAAGGGCTACTTTGACCTTTTACGTGTTCCGTCTGTGGCCACAGGTAAGCACTCCCTTGTGGCTCATGCCTTATTGCGCCCCTTGCTAAGATTTATTGTTCATGTCAAATGTTTTGTGCTGACTCAGAAGCATCTGGACCCCGGATTTAAAAGGCGCATCAGAAGAAAACACGGTGGTGGGGGTGAGGTAGAGGAGCTCACCACCGCGGAGGCGAGTGCAACTATTGAGGAGTACTTGTTACGAAGAGCACGAAATCGGGGTGTTGGCTACAATACGCGCTGCTTAATGGACACAAGAAATGAAGAGGTGAGACACAACCTGATTGGATATTAAATCGTGTGCAGTTCTCACACAACGCGTCTTGTTATGACCTGACTGATTGTAACGATATCTGTTTTGCTAACTTCTTTGGGCACCTTTATTCCAGTCATTGAATTCTCACTCGCTGATTACTTGTATTTTAAACAATTTTTGCATCTCTCGTCTCACACCATTTGCGAAGATCCTTTTTTATACGCAGTTGNTTTGCTTGTATTTTACACAATTTTAGCATCTCTCGTCTCACACCATTTGCGAAGATCTTTTTTTATACGNGCTCGCTGATTGCTTTAACTGTGCATCCTCTAGCACAGGCAGCTTGTATTTTACACAATTTTAGCATCTCTCGTCTCACACCATTTGCGAAGACCTTTTTTTATACGCAGTTGGCATAGGCTGCAATTGCATTTGCATTAATCTACTGCAAGCAAACTAGTCTAACGAGAGTTTGTAAAGGATTACGTTACGTGCGTTATTCATTTAAAGACACACACTTTAAACAAAAGTCTTGCTCAGTAGTTTATCGTTTTGCTGCTAAAATGTGTTTCGATCTCGCTGTAGATGGTCGAGCCTGAAAGAGCAGAGCGGTCGTCAGTAGTGGTGTCTCCCTTTATAAAAGGTTTGATATCAGCACCACTATCACAGCAGTCGCAGTTGCCCTCTCCGCTGTTGATGCCGATGGCACAGTCATTATCACTTGCATCGCTGAATGGGGCAGAAACATCAAAGCATCGCCGGAATGGTCGAAAACCGCGGCGCTTATTGGTGGCACCACTAACCTTATCCAGAAGCACTGAAGGTACGACAGACAATGAAGGGGATGACTAAAATTGCAGCCCACAGCAGCACGCCTGACTGTGACTGGGTTAGAAGACCTAACATTTCATTTTGAAAAGTCCTCCCAAATAAACCGTAAATCGATTTAGTCAAGTGGAATTTGCTTTGCGAGTGTGAGAAGACCACGTCGTGCATCAGTTGGCAAATGATGCTTTGAAGACTGTTTCGTTGACAACTGGGTTTTATTTACCACCCTGTGGAATAAGCGAAACGTGTGTAGCCACTCAAAGATATTAGCATGCGAATGTTTCAAATGCAGGTATCCACATGGTCGTGGCACCTAGGTGACAATGACTTGATGTCATTGGCTCGTCGTTTGTTTGAATATGACGCCCTGAGCTGTGTACCCAAAATCAGTTAATTCACAACGGCGGGTGCGAGAGTAACGTGTGATTGCAGCAGTAAAACTGAGTGGAGGTGGTTCTTGTTGATTCCTCATTTCCTCAGTTTGTAAATTTGCCTAGACCCAATTGTCAGTTAGTGTGAGTACTTTGAGTGCCAGCGTAGCACCATATCATCTCCTTTCTGATTTTTTAGTATGGTCTTACTCACTCTCACTCACTCCTTTTGACCCTCAAACCAATCACGGCCCGACACTTTTAGAACATCTTTTAGAAGGTGGGCCGGAAAGTATGACATGATGAGGTACGGCTTCTTCATTGAAGTCCATACCCACATCGTTGTGATGGTCTTTACATCACCCATAGCTCGCACCCTAATCAACATTTTTACGTGCTATGATTTGTCTGGACCTTCTATTACAGGCTACATCACGCCATCACCCCGAGTCATTTCATTCCAGAAACGACTGATGAGACGAGAGAAGTCGGATTTCAGTAAAACATTTGGAAAGTATGACGTGTCGTCCCTTTCCAATATCAAGTGCATCAGTGAAAAGCAAGTCATTATAACAGGGATGGCCTAAAATTGCCTATTTTTTTGTCCTAGATTCCCTTTCAAAGTCCGACAATGCTAATTTTGTCCCAGCTTTAAACCCCTAATTAAATGTTTCCAAGGTAAATGGCCGTTTTTAAACCACTTAAAAATTAAGGGTATGTCATTTATTGAGACATTATTATGGGTAATATTCAGCTGGCTCAGTGCTTATCATTCCCTCATGCATTAATTGCAACTCAACTTTGTTGATTCTGCTTAATTCTGTAGCAAAACTTAATGCACGATTAGCTGCGTTGTGCACCTAAGATGAGAAACCCCTTCTTGCATTGAGTCCACACACCTAAAATTGATTTGGCATTTTGTGCTCCTCCTTAGGTGCACTATTGTCACGCTTCCTCACCTTCTGCATTTGTAGGATTCGGGGAGGACAGGCTTGCGATCGACACTGTAGATCACCACTTTCACAGTCCGATTGAGGCTATCCGAACCACTTATTAGAAGAGAACAAAGTGCATGTCTAATTAGTCGACAGCCTCTTGATTTGTCGATTTCTAATGCAGTTGCCATTTCTCCATTTCATGATAGCATGTGCTTTTTAAGCACACTTCGGTGTGCAACCGCATCGTACACGTATGATGCGTTGCACCACTTTGCGCCACATAATTTTGTACATAATTGGCCGTTCTCGTAAATTTTTATTGCCAACACTGCAATACGACTTTGACATTTTGCTGTCCTGTTCTACTCAGTTACAGCTGCAGCACTAAGGCTCTACCAGGCGTCCATATAAAATAGCAATGGAGACCATACAGCGGCACATACCATTCTTGGTCATGGCACGTTAACCAGACTTGCTGACTCTTCTTTGATTTTATGCTCCATGTTTTAAATATCAAATTGTGGCAATGGCTTTGTCAATGAATTTGCCATTGGCAGATGTTACAAACACAAAGAACAGAAAATAGTGCCACCACCAGCAACGTGGTGTTTGATACAATAGGCTTTAAGGCCACATGGGTTTTGTCCCCAGTTACATGTGTAGAAAAGTTTCAAAACTTCTGCAAAAATGAGCTAGAACCCACGTACTCAGGCTGCTTTGCTGTTAGCGATTGTGTTGACCTATAAGAGCCGCTAGGTGTTGGAGCGAAATGGCACAGTTGGAGTGGTATCGTACACTCTAGCGCACTTTTATGCAAATTTATTTATGCCCGATTTCCTCCAGTTAAATCTTACAATGCTGACTGATTGCGCATACACTGTAATAATGAATTTGTCGCGGCTACTGATGGCGCAGAAAATAAGGCAGCAAATCAATACCTCCAGCAATTTATAAGTAGGCATGGAATCTTGAACAGCATCTGGAATTTAAGTAAATACACTTAGCACAAAAATAACGAAATCTAGAGGCCTTAATTCCCAGTGATATTGCTACTCAACAGTCGCTTCCATTAGGCTAAGTTCTGCTGTACAATTAGGAATACATTAGTTTTAATGTACAGCAGTGTGACTGTAATACTTTGTTTGTTTGAACTGCCGGTTTCGGCCACTTGGGTGGCCATATTGTACTGAGCCGGGTGCTCGGCTTTTGGGCCGTACCAACAGCCCCTAAGCCCTCTGTTTCCAAAATGCATGTATTCTACCCCCAGTACTATGCCTTCTTTTACCTTAAAGGGAGTCTCGGGATGCTAAAGTGACAATCATAATGCTGAAGAGACGTGATGGCAAGTTGAATGAGGCAGATACTGAGAAGTAAACGACAGATATAAATGGTAAGTGTCAAATGGGTTTTACTAAAGTGGGAGCGCTAAAGCACAGCAATAAGTAACTACCTGTTGTAGAATCGAATTGGAAAGCAGTTGATTGCTTGTAGAAAGCTATAAATGTGGTAAAAAAGGATAAAGGGTTGAAAAATGAAGTCGTATAGTCAAAGTGGTTGGTGACGACCCGCCTTTGCTTATGTTGATCTGGCAGCGTGTTTCGATCCCACTAGAATGATTGGTGGAGCCTTAATGCAACAAAAGGAGAGGGGATTAGTTGAGGGTAAAATTTCATGGAAGGGACAAACGATGCCGACAAAAAGAGAAAAGAGGCTCCATTAGCCTTTTTTGCTTCCAACTTAATGGTCTTTAGAGGGATCAGCAAGTGATTAATTTAGGTTCGGAGTTTGGCCAAAACTTGAAATAGAGTTTGCACCCAATCGGCCCTATTTGCCGAATTTACCTACTTAAGCCGTAAAAGTTTTGATCTCGGTGGACAATTTTTCTCTGGCATTAATTTCACAAGTTTCATTCCCTTCGTGCCATAGTTAAGGATGCCCACACAAAAGCAGTGTCCTATCCCACATCAGCTTGTGAGTCCGAAAGATTTGGGTTTACGTTAGAAGATATGCGTATGGCTATTTAAACAAAGCCCCTAATTTAATTGTTCAAAGTTTTTAGTGGGGTCGAGTTTGATGGCCTGGAAAGATGCACATCAGCTTTGTCGAGGTATGCTGCCTTACCGGCGCAGTTTTTGCGATCCAGACGATCTGTGCTTCTACATCAACGTCAAGTCTGGTGGGTTGGAGCCCGAGGTCATTCTGTCTGTCGCGGTTCTACTCATTTTAGGTGAAGGACCTGATCTCACGAGAAAGCAACGCTAACTCAAGCAAAATGCGTTCAGCCTTTGAAATTTCGCCCTGGGTATCTACCTTGCCTTTTCTACATGGCTTCCAGTGCTTCCACATGGGAAAAAATTCAGCCAACATTGAAGCAGTTGTCCTTTACTTTAAAATAATGTGCATTCGCGTAGCATAGCCAAACACATATTCTTCCCCTCCTCGCTCCTTCTTTTATATGGGAACCGAATGTCCAAACATTCCAAGCGTCGCATTTAATGACGCATGACTAAGCGTGCGCTAGTAATGAAAATAAACCTAAAATTAAGGTATCGACAGCGATCATCAGTTGAGTCTACTACTACTACTACCACTTTGGGACAGTTTGACATGCATAATTTGATCTGGTTTGGTAGAATAAGCATATTTTTACAAGCATGGGCAGATGCATCGCATCGTTCACCTAAACGTCAGGCTCAACAATACTCTTATTGCTGATTCAGGTCACATTTTTATCACAGACTTCTGCCATTCATACGAGTCATTTCGAAAGTCGGGACTTCTTGGAATTATTGACTCTACTGGAACACCCTTCTGCATGGCATCCGAGGCTAAGCAATATGTAGGATCCTCGACAAGGGTGGATGCCTGAAGTCTAGACATCCTTGTGGTCTGCATTATACACGGTCTCGTCACTGCTCACAATTTGCTGCATACGCACCGATTCATGATGGGCCGCTCGCCAAAAAAGTCTACGCCTTGAATTAAATTCTTTATTGCCTGCCTCACAAGACCAAATTGTATCATAACCCAAATCGTCATCATTGGTCCAATTCTGACCACTGGTGCCCCACATGGGTTAGAAGAGGGCTATGTGTAGTGAGGTCTGCCTTCGTCAAAAATGTCCCATCCCACGAATCATTTTACATGAGTGGTCAGGATCAGAGATGAGAAGGCGGCCAGAATCAGCAATAAGTATAATGGTGAGATGCACGGACGCCTTGAATAGCTAGCGGGTGATGCAGACCAAGGATAATCTCGAAGCTGTCGATTTAAGTCTCCTCTTCACCAAGAAGGTAAGCATTTAAGACAAGATCCCGCAGACCGCAGCCCAAATGCTGAAGCTCTTTGTGAAATTAAAAGCTTCGCAGTAAGTTGCAAGGAAACGTGATTGCGCTTTTACTCGATTGCTTTAATCACGGAGCACAGCGCACACCATAGTCGTTTCGTATGCAAAAGCATAGACATTGATATACCAAGAGAAATTTCTATGCGGCTTTATTTCGTGGCCCTGACTGAGAGATTATGCATGGGAAGGTAGTTCTCATGAGCGATGGAGTGAGGAATGCCAGGCGATCAGAAGGAAGCTGGTTAAATACTTGAAGTTACTCCAGTTCAGCACTTAATTAAGCATCAACAGAGTTCATCACAGCTGCAATTGGGTTAGCATTGACTACTGAGTGGGTGGTCACCACGAGTACTGCTGTAAGCCTGTCCACTCTCTGGATTCTGAGCAAGTACGTCTAGCAAAAACTTTACTATCCTGCAGGCCAGATACTTTTTGAAATAGGAGGATAGGCTACTTTCCTGTATGGAAGTTATGGATAGCAGCTTGTGACACACAGGTTGAAAAATTTAAGTCATTCAGATTACTAATGTCTGGAGTTGATTCAGGTGGCAGCTAAAGCAGATTGAGAAGGCGACAGTATGGCAATATTTCTGAAGCTGGAAGTACGGGAGGACTACACTCCATCCTTACTCTAATTTGATTTGACTTGAGCTTTTATTCCTTTAACCAGCATCGAAATCGACATGGCTTCCAACATATATTGTGATTACAAGATGTGTTTAAACAAAGCTGAATGCAAAAGTACTTCGAGCATTGGGACATGCAAGTGACTGGTAAGTAGAGGAAGGAAATAACAAGGTGGCTGCCGATTTTAGCACATGCGGTTGGCCAGCGCATCATCAATCGATGCACCTATGCAATGTGCTTCCAATTAAAAGATTAGAACCAAGAATGACTTATCGTCCGAAGCGCAGAGCATGCGGTGGACATCAGTATGATACCTGCCAGCTGGCTTGTCGAGGGTCCCTACTCGTCGGCCCAATGTCTATGCCATGCTATACGGTGTAAGCCAATGCTGCAAATCTTGCGTCCTTTGCTCTCTCAATCGGTGGAGCATTCCATCTGGTTAGGTTGAGACCGTTCAATGAATGTTTTGCATGCTTGGCCCCGAAATCATTGAATTTTACTGTCGTGCGCAAGACCAAGTAGCTTCACGCAAGTCTACAAGCACACAGTGCTCAGACCCTAGCGGAGTTTATATAGCAATGCCAAGCGAGAATGGGATGCTTGCTGCTGTGAACACATAACAAACGGAATGATGGATGCAACACTTTAGTCCACCCCGTCTTCTGCACTCTCGAGGATGGAAGTTGAGTCAGAAGCAAGGCTTCCTCGTGGGTCCTCAAGGTACTCCCAGTAGTGTTTCCTACCCAATGCGAAGATCACACACCACGACCATTCTTAGGGCATTTGCATTATCGGTGCCTCAAATTCTAATGCCTTCAGCAATTGTAATACTGAACATTAGTACTGCGGGCATTAGAACTTTCAGCCATGACATACTAGCTAGAAGAATCACTTTCATAATTTGTTTGAATAAGGAGGCATCACCTTAAGCTTAGTTCGTAAGTCAGCGCATTTGGCCACCTGTTAGTGCCATTGATGTGCCAAGTAAGGCTTTCGCTACCCGCCTGTGGGGAGAATGTTGAAATGACCGTACTTAATGCTTTTCTCCAGATCATGCAGTGCGGATGCTGCTTGATCAAGCGCTATGGGGGACTGCAATCATGTTGCCGCCAAATCATGGAGTGCTTGGTCTTCTTTTGGCCACCATCATGCCTTTTTGCGCACCCTTTGCTCTCAGTGTTGTCTGTGGCCTGAGTTTTCGAGCACTGGAATCAGCCTTTCGCAATGCAGCCCTTCTTAACGCAACGCATAGAGCACGTGGTAGGCGTTTATTTCCCTTATCCCATTAGCTGCAAGTTTCCATTTCTAAAATAACTGAGTGGGCGACACGAATTCCATAATTTGAAAGTGTAGCAAAATATTGTACCTGCAAATATTCAGCCTCTAAAACCAGTAAAAATAGATAAGTACTCTAGTTTTTTCTAGTGTTTTCTGGAAATAAAAAACAGTAGTTATTGTAATTAAGATTTTAGGAGATTAATTTGAAGCGCTTCGCACTAAACCATTTTATCTAATCCTTGCTGCCAATAATTAATAAAGATTAGCTTGTTAAATTATTTTTCATTTCTTAGGTCCTTGTGCTTATTTTGTGGGCAGCTAAACCTCATTATGGCTGGTAAGGTACCAAGGACAAATCCTTTTCTTCCAGGATTTCATGAGGCCGCCCACTGTGTGGCGTTGTCAGTAAGTAGATTAACACTGCAGCACTGGATGAACCTCAAAATTTATGCCAAATCTTTAGTCCGACTTAGGTGCATATCTCGCAGTTACGGTATGCGTTTTGTAACAATTAAACTAACTGATCCTTTGAATGCATGTTTGGTTGTTTAGGTGTTAGGTGGATGCTGCAGCAGTCATTCGCAAGTTGCACATTTCACCTCCTATAAAATGACCTGGAGTAACCCTGGCATAGCAAACAAACAAACAGGAAGCAGCTAGGTTTCGTTATTAAAATGTTGACCAAATTAACCCTTGTTTATTTGGGCTAACAAATGAATCACGCTTCAGTATTTCCAATGATATGCTATTCATAGGACTTATGATGTTTGCAACTCCGATACATCTGTTTGGAAAGAGTGGAACACTACTCATTTTTACTGTGATACTTCTGCTCCTCGCGACTTCTTGCATGTTCAGCATCGTCGGCGCTTCATCTATCCTGTATCACGATGTGCTCGTGNACACTACTCATTTTTACTGTGATACTTCTGCTCCTCGCGACTTCTTGCATGTTCAGCATCGTCGGCGCTTCATCTATCCTGTATCACGATGTGCTCGTGGCGTACATTCGGTCGAGTTCAGTCCAGATGATGTTAATGTTAATCGCACCTTTACTCGCCCGTTTGGGCACCTCTGCTGAATTAGCCATTAAGCATAGCAGGCACTACTCGACAGGCTACAGAGAAATAGTTTCGAAGGCCTGCATGAGCCACCACAGAATTTGTGTGCAGCATAAAGGAAATCGGGCAGCGTCCTGACACTGAATCACTGTGCTTGATTTATTTAATTCTGTGTCTTGTGTATTTCCTTTGCAGCTCTTCAAGAAGCAGGTAGACAAGCAGCATAAATCCTCTGTGGCAAGCGACGTGGTCATCTCGCAAGCCGACGCAACATTTGTCGCTGTCGCAGCATGCTCGAATGTGTGGCATGTGACAATGATACCTGGTACGATGGCATGTGACAGTTGGTAAAATTGCCACAGTAACATTGCTGATAAAACAGACTCAAAACGCTAAGTCCGGGGCCAGATAATAAGAGCCCACGGCTAACTATTTAAGTATACGCTGCAGTGAAGTGCTCTGCTGCCCACATGCACTTGCGTTCAAAGCATATTCTGGGTGTATAGTTGTGAAGGAAGGGCAACGAAGGCTGTTTTCCTTGTGAGATGCAAACCACGAGGTAGTACTAAAGCGGATCAGTAAATCCGTTCCTGTGCTAAATGCTTTCATCAAATAACAAATTAACTCTTCTTAGCTGCAAGCTAAATAGAAATGCAAGCAATGTAATCTGACAAACCAATGTTATAAGTACTTGTAAATTGCTTGATCGTACTAGGTAAAAACTGGCTATGTTTGCAACACAAAACGCAAGGTACTGAAAAGAGACATATAAAGCATCATACAAATTTTCGACAAAGTTTTTCTCTTCCATTCAAGATGCATAAACCTCCTGCATGATGATTTGGTCACACATTTACTTCACATCATAGGTTTGTTCGCACCTCAAGAAGGTGCTTTAAAAGTGTGCTTTTCTTGCTGACAACGCGCCTTGTTGCTAGTAGGATTCTTCTCTCACTCCACTTCTTTGACAGGATCAAGGAGAAACGTAGAAACAGACCAACCATGAGTCTGGTATAGGGCTGCCAGACACACAGTGCATACCGTGCGTATGCAGACGAGATGTCGAGAAGCTTGCTACCAATCGCCTTCACTGTGATGGCAAGCATGATACCACTTTTCATCATCTTCTCTGAAAGAGCGTTATGTTCATACCGCTATTCTATCAAGGTTATGTGGTACTAAAACCAGCCCACCCAGCACACTACCTATGCAGCACAATGTGGGTGCAATTCAATCGGTGGCTAAGGAGATAAACGCATCCGTTCTACCCCAAAAATTGAGCAATAGTTTGTTCAGCAAAATTTGTATGAATGATTCTACGAGGTGAATAGGCTTCATGTAGAAGTGCAGACATGGACAGACATGGCGATGCAGGTAGTAGGGAAAAGATATTTGTAGTGATAAAATCATTCGGATCTACTTAAAAGGCTGTTTTGTGCATAATCGAAGGGACCGCATCTGAACGTATCTCGCCATCAGCACAACTTTAAACTAGGGTTGATGTTTGTGGTTTTGTGCCACGCTACGTTGATTTTGCACAGGTTCTCTTCCCAACTCCTATTTTTTCCAATGCTTTGACTTAGCGCACTATCGTTTTTTGCATATAATACAAGGAAATATCCTCATTGACACTACCAGCGCATCCTAGTATATGAAGTGAAAAACAGCAGTTGTGTGCTTTCCAACTCGACCAACTGCATTGTCCTGTCGCCAAATGCGTGCTCTGCTAATGTGCGTTGTGGGGAGCAGATGACTTGCGGTCCGTTGTTTGCGCTGCCATTTTAAATTATTAGCCGTCTCTCTCTTCCGATGAAAGCATCCAACTTTAACTCTCTTTTACGAATATTGAGGTCACGGTTGTTCATTTGCACATGTTAATAACAAATTGCTGCCGTGTTTTTAATGGCCATATATGCCAGTAATTTGGATGCCACTGGCCTTAGTAGAGGGGAAATGTGGTGCTAACTTAAGACTGATCCGTATTTTATTCTTTTAATCTTGATCCAAAAATGCACAGCCTTTACGTTGTTACGGAGTGGTTGACTGGCTGACCGATCGTCCATCTGTCTGATTGATGCAGGACTTAAAGTGTGTTTCGGGAAACGAAGCCACTTGATGCTAGTTGCCTTCACTCCTCGCAACTTAAACTTGTATGCCATAGCGAATGTGGGCCATGTGAAAGGAAAGGAATCGTGCAGAATAGGTGACAGGGAAAATCGTAAGTTTGAAGTGTGAAGAAATCAAATCTAGGCAGTTAGAAAGCGCAAACGAAGACAAAGGGGAGGTAAAGGAAGGCCTGATGGCGGCGACTGGGGGTTGTTCTCCCTACAAATGAAAAGATTTCCATCGCGTTGAGGCCCTTTAAGCTTAATGCATTTGTTGAAAACCGTCTTGTTGTTTCTTGCATTTGCAACACAATTAACTAAGGCTTGCCTTCTAGGTGGCAGATTTTCTGTTTTATGGTCTGTGCACTCCCTTTTTGGGATGATTTTGCCTCAGCATTCTCTGGAATCGTCTCTCAAAAGCCGCACTTCTAATTGGCTATTTCGTTGCTGCAGGAGCCTCACTCACCCTCTGGTTTGTTCTCAATAACACGTCATCACTGCGTACGTTCTAGTATCTCTATGTTTTACTTGTGCTCTGCGTTAGAGGATACCGCATTTGCACAAATCACAATGGGAGGGAGGGCGTTGAAAATTATACATACATACATAAGCAAGTTCTCACTCAAAATGCAAACCAGTGAACAAAGTATGAGGACGAAGCCCACAATGAGGTGGTCCATCTCAGTACAACTATCCACTGCATGTAAATACTAAAATATTCCGTCATTTATCAGGTGCGGGAAACTTTGAAGAAAATACCCTGTCTCATCTATGCCGTTCATGGGACGCTGCTTTCACTGCCACCAGAAATTGCCAAGATCGAGTAATTTGAGAAGGCAGGCAGTTACTGCTCGATTTAAGCTGCCAGACTGGCAATGTGAGATGTTGGTTCAATTCTCCTTAGTCCAGAGCACCAAATCAAAACTGTGCCGGTAATTATTGGTTATAAAGCAAAGAGTTATGTTGGTGTGCACTCCTCAACAATGGATAGATGGGTTTATAAAGAAGGCGCTATCGATTTTTCCCCGTTGATGTCGGGTCACTCGATTGCCTTGTAAACGCAGCACACTACTGTCTTATATTTAAGTGGGGTATCGATATGGTAAAGTGCTTTCTAAGCCTCAGGAATAAAACCTCCTCTTTTTAAAAACGAAAGAATTTAGTAGAATGTGCTCTGGCCATTACAGCTTACAAACAACGGGTGCTGAGGTCTTCTCCCTTAAGGGTGCTTCCAATGATATAAATCCGTCACATTTGTGCCATTTACAGTCAGTTCCTGTTTCCAGATAGCATACAGGTTTGAATTGATCAAATAGCATAGCGATGAGGATCTGAACATGACCGCATATCAACAAGGCAAATGATAGGGCGTCAAATGCTGCTCCTGCTTGTGTTGGAGGATTATATGCTCATAGGCCCATCAAAGTTACCTAAGTCGCAAAGTACGCAGGCGCTCGCAATGTAGCATTTATATTTTTAGTCGACCACTCTCTTTCTTTACCCCTTTCCAAACACATGTTTTCCCTGCTTACTGCTCTCAGATCAAAAATTACCATCGTCTGTAATAAATACAACACAAAGCACGACGTCATGGAAGCACAAGTCAAAGAGCAACAAAATAGGCATCGCGGCGCATCGACCTGAGAAATGCACTAGTGTCAGACGTAGACGAGTTGTCTGGCCTGTCGTCAGGACTTTAATTTGCTCTTGCGAACTTCCAACTCTAAGTGTCATTTGCAGCTCATCACCTGTGATCTAAAAGACCCGGGTGCACCCATACTTGCTCTATATCGACCATGGTCTACCATTGTTTTGTTCGATGTTAATCGTTCCTAAATACGCACATCTACTTGGCAGGCATCAAACCACCAATTTTAGGCTCAACATCCATCAAAAGCAGGTTTCCTTTTACCACTACTTATAGTCAGCTCACTCCGGACTCCTCTGTGTTTCAAGAATAATCGATGCCTGTGTCTTTGCCGCATTACGAATCCTTTTTGCATTTGCCCATTGGTTCTGCATGGCACTTGTATTGCGCTTTTAATTAACTTATAGGGTAAATAGTATGTCTCCTTGCATGACGGCAAAGGAGCGTTAAACCGTTAACAGCCTTTAAACCTTTTACAAATTTTGCGCGCTTGATTGCTCTTTATCAGTTGCTGACTGACTGACTATCTGGCGGTAACTGACTGACTGACTATCTGGCGGTAACGATTCACTGTTTAATAACCTTGGCAGGTTGGGGGCCATATCACAAACACCACTTTAAGGGGGCTTATTGTGCACCATAATTTTGCAATTAAAGTGTTTGCAAAAGTGAATAATTCACACTTTGACTATTGTTCTGACTCATATTGTCAAAAGCTACACAGGTGTGTGATCACGAGAAGGCGCTAAGTAAAATAAAAGAAACAAGTCCAGTGGAAAAAGGCATTCGCTTAACTCCCAGCTAATTAGGTTGATGCTGTTCCAGCAGTATTGACAAGGTTCGACTGTTGCCGCTAACCAGCAGTCTGCAGACCGATCAAAATGATCAAGAACTTGCATGCGCTTACAATGTTTACCTGTCCATGCCTAGCAAACACTGAAGAGGTCGAAGGAGGCCGAGATGCAGTCATTGTCATTTTGCACCCTTCTGCGGTTTAAAAGTCAAAGGTGCTTTCATCTGAGGAAAAAGGGAAAAGCGCGATGTAGAGGAGCATCGAGCACTGCGACTAGAGGATGAAGGGATGTTGAGAGGTAAAGAGGCCCCCAAAGGCTCCCCACTGGCTAAAATTATGCATCTGAGCGAATCCGAGTAGGGCCTTTAGCGGGCTTGAACACAGCAAAGTGCTGCGCTGAGCCTCCATCTGGAGTCAGCTCCCTGCCAGATAAAGCTGATGCGCTGCCACTCGCTACTCCCGTCCATTATCACCATTTGAACCTGTTGTCTTGGTCTGCCAACACTGCACAGCACTCTACACTTTTGCATTCTGTGCATAAATGGGTGCCAGCATTTGCTTTTTCTAGCGATAGTAAACACTATTACCTGTTCTCCATTTTTGTCGCCTGTTGGCTTACTGTCTGGGCAAGCCTACATTTTCACTTAGGTAGTGCTTTCTGTCCAACCTCGTGTTTGTCGCGCATGCCAAGAGCCATGCCATATTTAAGTGCTCTTGGCAAGACAGTGTAGAATGAATGTTGAAACCTGTAAGAATATGCAAAAGGAAGAATTNCAAGACAGTGTAGAATGAATGTTGAAACCTGTAAGAATATGCAAAAGGAAGAATTATTGGGTGCAGTTAGCAGATTTGAAATCTGCCGCATATTTCCGAATCATGCTAACCATAGTAAAGATACAACCTAGGCTTTCTTCACTAAATCTGTATTAGTGGTGTTTTTAATGAGTAGGTGCCCTGCGGTCATCTAAATGGAAATCACGGTTTCACAGAGGTTTGCTATTTTGTGTGGCAGTCTGCAAAGCAGAGTCAAGGGCGAAAGCGGTGTTTAAAAGTTATAGATTGCTATTTTACCCCACACAAACTTGCGATGAATCGGTATAGGCTACAGCACGCCTTGGACATGTTAGCTCTAGAGGCTTCTATTAATTTAAGGAGGATTTGTGGACCGACGGCATGGTAGACAATGTGCCACTGGCAGCGGCAGTGTTGCCTATGAGAGCATCTGGTTGGAAGGAGGGTCGGATAAGCTCATCATAATTTCTCATCACTGTATTCGCCTTCTATTCTTCATTAACAATAATTTGAGCTTCACTCAGCTGTTAGTATTATTTAGAGGGGGCTTGTTACATGGTTTTGAGTGCTGAACAAGATTACAATCTCAGTCCACAGTGCCCACTTCCAACGATGCAAACATGGCCAACTCCCAGATTCCATTGCTTTACCCATCTCTGTGCTTTGTTTAAAGCTGACTTGCGTGCTGAGATGTGTTTGCTCTTACACTCTTTTCATTGTCTCGAATTGGTCCGCGTAATGTTCGCGCATCGTACCTTTAGTTATGCACTCGGGCTCACCTCTATTCACCAACACTATATGATTTATTTACATAATGTTTTGGGTGATGTTAAGCCTTCATTAAAGCACGTGACCGACCTGGCGTAGTACATTCCACTCAGCCGTTAAATCCATAGAAAAGGAACCAAAATTATGCCTTCCCACGTCGATATAGCTTGGTTTTGCACAATTTTTCACGCTTAGATGAAACGACGAGTGCTACATTTCGGAATATCTAAGGCAAAGTTTTTTGGCGATGACAAGCAGCTGCTTCGGCATGTATCCAGTAAAACCACCATCTTGTGCCAAACGTTTGTATTTCCGCGCCCATAGCATGCATTTTGGTTTTTGAGAACGCAAGCAAAAGTTACAGTTTAAAGTTATCTCACTACCTTGGCATTCCATCAAAGATATTCCCTTTAGAAGAAATTTAAAAAATGAAGTGTCGCATCGCCAATTTTAAGTGTTTGAAGACTCATATAGTGCACCCAAACTTGTATCAACAAATTGTCAGATTATATGGACCATCAAGCCTACATCTGCGGCCACCACACCGTCATATGGCACAGTCAAATTGATTGGTCTGCCGACTTTATTTGTTCAACTATGCCTGAAGCTTATGACATGACATGCAATATCATTATTACTAATGTTTGAATCCCATCAAGGTGTCAGAATTCGAGAAGTCACATTTATATTTAGGAGAGGATTACTGACCTGTAATTCATAGCAGTAAAACACTCCTAAATGCCCTTTCATTCGTCCGAGCAAGCGAGTCATCTATTTGGTGCAAAACACAAGTCATACCAGTGCATAAGGTCTATTAGTACCATCGTTGCTTTCGAAATTATTGTGAAGTTTGAGAAAAGAAAGTGGTTGTACCTGACAAGAAACAATTTAGTAGCGTATGGAATCCAAATACGAGCGATTTTGTGGGTTGCCATGCGGACGTTTTTAGTTGCAACCCCTTAATTTCCGTGTTAGGTACCCTCCGCCATATCTGCGATATTTAATACATCGTTTACCGAGACACATATATCCCCTCGGACATGCAGTGCAAGCAGTTCCATTGATGTGTAGCTTATTCCATGATGTTTCTCTCTAAAAGGAATGAGAGGAGTTTAAAACAAAGTGGGACCTTGTTTACCGACACTTTTAGCTAAACAAGTTTGCTCTTACGAACGATCAGATATTCCGCACCGGTCCTACACATATAGTGCCATCGCGCTGCAGCATTGCACGATCCAATTTGCTCCTATTTACGCATATGCTCTGTTTACTACTAATGCAACATGTCACATATTTCTCTTTCTGCCCGGTTAGATTTTTGCCATTAGAATCTGATTCTTCTGGTCGATACCTGCTACCATAAAGAAGACTTTTAAAATGACATTACATTGTGCTGAATGTGCTCGGGCATGCATGCTTGCTTGGCTGTGTGAAACAATTAAAAAAGCCTACTGCACAAAGTATGCAAACATTCCCATTAACTTGTTGCTCATTTTTATGTCATCAGTAGTTCAGAAACGAAGAACGATTGCAATGTCCTGGTTAGGTCTGCGATATTGTGATAAAAGACTGCGCATCAATCCACCCAAAAAGCTGCATATGTATAGTAGCAATGGTTGCACAGATTTGGTCAAATTGAGACAGTAGGCGCCGACAGATGGCATTGTAATGAGGTAATTTTAGCTACTAAAAATAATGCCATTGCTGTCTAATTATGCTGCAACCAAATAATCAATGTAATCCTGTGAGCAATTCAGGCAGAAGCATAAACTCTTTCGTTCATTATCAGCAGCAGTAAGTATCTTTCCTTGTGCAGGGGAACAGGAGTCGGTGGTTTGATCTGATTCGTCATGCGCTAGTAGCTGACTCCTTGCAGCAAATATCAAAATGACCAGGCAGAATGCCTTTATGGAGGAGCCCGGAACTATGCAGCACAAAAACAGCTTTAAGTTTACGGAAGGAATAAAAAATACTGCTAGATCGCTATTAGTTCATAACTTACCTGGTGAGGATAACATTAAGGCAAGTGGACCAAGATGTTATAGAAATTGGGTGCACTTATATAGAAAACTCAAAGCATTTCACCTTGAACTTGTGGCCCTTGGCTTGTGCTCAGTACAGATGGAAAAGAATGTTAGGTACGTTTGCTCTCATCGTTATATTGTAGTGCGACACCAAGGTTGCTTTATTGAAACAACATTGCGCGTAATTTTTGAAGGGTGGCAGACGATGGTTTTGATCAAGCAATATTGCACTACTCAATGCACTTTTGTTTAAAAGTAATTGCAAATTAGCAGACAGTCAATATGTGTCACCTTCTTAGGAGAACGCCTTAATATTTTGCAAGTGATTATGTCACAAGGCTGTAAGATATCCCACTCCAATCAAACATCTTGACGGAGGATGCTAAAACCTAATGCAAACGCGGGAATAAAAGAATAATCCCAAGCGTTTGTCCAAAAGACACTGACTTCGTTATTGTTTGCAAGTATTGCCACAATTTAGTCCAACTAGGCAGCAAACGCTACATTGCGAGCTCGAATATGCTTCGCTTCGCTAGTAAGCGCTCACAAATTCAAGGTTTTTAAAAGTAAACTAACTTGTCATGATTATCAATGCATACAAAACCTATTTATACTAAGTAGCATGGGAAATTTCAACGCGGCTGATTAAGTGCAATGTAAATGGGATGCCGCTGGCTTTCACTAATTGTTGGTTCTTAACGCACCCATTTAGTGC
>LWMK02000832.1:0-24097 GCA_001693075.2 Taenia saginata
TGCTGGTGCTGGAGCAGGAGCGTCAAGCAATTGAGGGTACTCAGTGATCTAGCCAACTATACCACACTTGCTTGCTTATGTTAATTTGATCCACGCAGAAGGGAAATGACGAAGGACTGCGAAGCGTCAACGCACTTGCTCGCATAGTCATCACCTATGGCTCAACACTTTATAGCCACATGAAGCTCAAACAAAAGATCACTCCCACTGTTCACGGCCTACATGCAAAGATGGATTAAATGGGTACTGAGGAATGGTAACCCTAGACTATGTCTTCCAAGAAGCTCACGAACACCGTCACGACAACGGTTTCCCGTTATAGCTATCCTCAACCTCGCCCTACCAGTCAGTCTAAATCATAATGAACGTAGTTGGCCGACACGAAAACGAGGTTATTTTATGTGGCCAACACGGTGCTAATCAATAATCGGTGCTATTTATCAGCCCACATTCCGATGCCAATTCAAAAGCACCTACAACTTCAATTTGTTACCTCATGCTACTCGTTCCTCGTCAGTAGCAAGCATTGCGAGACTTAGCAGCTGATGGCGTACAAATGCGGAACAAATTAGATTTCAAGTGCGTATACGATTCTGCTCCCAATTGTTTGCTTATCATAGTGGCAGTAGCCGCAGTCGGACGCAATATTACAGCAGTCATTGCACTTTGCAAAATGCGGAGCCATTTGCTGCGAGCACAACGCAGAGTGGGATGTGGTGGACACATGACGCATCACCACCAGAGTCTCCTAAGTGCAGTAATTTGCGGCTGGAAATGGGAACAACCCCAAGGTTACGTGGCGTAAGCTGGCGTTGCGATCGAAATGCACATGTACTAGCCTTGAGTTCAACGACCTACCGCGAGAGCTGTACCGATGTGCCATGATGTGGTAATCGTAATGAGCATCACTACTATAACTGGGTTTGGCAATGACTTCTTTGTAAAACCATGCTTGACTGGGCAACACAAATAATTGTTCTTTAATCTCAAGTTTGGCGGTAGTCGGACCCTGCTGTGCCTGTGCATTGATCGAGGAGACATCGAAAGGCGTGATATTGGTGAGAAAATTAGTCGAACAAATCAACTGGCGCGCCTGGCATACACTTTCTAGCGTGCTGGTTTGGTAAGCCAAGGCAGAATTCGGCAGAGCTGTGGGGAAAGCTTTTTGGATGGCAGAAGCCTATCCCACATTTTTGGCTCAAGAACTAAGCATGTATGTCTTTATACCGGGATCAAGTTACTCCGCATTTTTCAGTCTCGCTTCCTTTCCTTAATCTGCATCTCTAAAGAAGTGCATAAATGGAGTCCCAAAGTACACTTTCATCCAATTATAGCAATTAGCTAACATTTATTTTGTGTCGCCAGACATTGGTGGATAAAAGACCAAGCGTATCTCTGCAGTGTACTTCTAGTTTGTTAGCAACAGGTTCCTAAGAGCAGGCTTTTACCGAACCCAATTACTATACACTTGTGATTTCGCAGACGTGTGTTTCTGTGCACTACATTGAATGCTCGAGGAATTGCGTTCCTACTGAGTTTTCTTCCAATGCGCTATCAGGTGTGCTGATAAACACCCAAAGTTTGTGGCCAACTAGTCACCACAAATAAGTTGGACCGAGTGCCTCAGACTCAGAACCGGTCGTCTTTGGCCCCACTGGCGGGAGAACGGACTTGCATAAGCAAATCCCACCACTGTGCTAACTCACATCTTTTAGACAGTAGAAATTGATAGTATCACTGCATTGGTGGGCACTTGTCTGGAACCAGTGCAGACGAACACACAACCTCAGACACTACTTTATAGGAAATGTTTGGACAGTTTCTAGCACTTTCTTTAGCATTAATATGCATTGAGTGTATCTTTAAGTAGGATGTCACACACAGGATGCGCGAATCGCGTGATACAGGGAGTACAAGTTTGATTTGCGATGTGGAATGTATTCGATCACTAGCTTACCTAAATGACGTTTAAATGTTGGGCCGCTAGAAAGCGTTCTAGGTTGGTGCGAAAATACTCACTCACATCCAGCAGACTGCTTATAACAAGGCAGTCACCTCCTTGTCTCGCCTGCATTCATGTGCTGAGCGCCTTATGTTGGAAAATAGGGGCTAAGGTAGTGATTTTTTAGGAGGTCTTATGGCTGAATTTTATTGTGCTGATTGCATGCTTGAAGCAGCCAATTCGCGAAACATCAACAATGAATGGGCTGAACAGGCGAAGTGAGGAGCATTGTTCACTTGCATTGGTTAATCTGCATGATGGTGGTGATGGCAAAGGTCTCTGCACTTATATCCACTATTGAGCAATGTCACAGTAAGCAATGACCTCATTGCACTACTACTAGCTCCTTTCCCATAACTACATTCCTTTCTAACGCCGCATTTTGCCGCTTATCAGAAGTGAATCCACTTGGTATTGAGCACTCACTCTCAACCCATAGAAGCCATCACTCATAGAAGCCTCACCCACATGGTCATCCTCTTGCACTCACACCAATAGCGATGCACTCATGCGGCCTTTTATTTGTTATTTCATGCAATTCATTTAAGGGTGAATGCATCTCTCGTTCTTAGCTTTGGAGCACTACGCGAGGTTGACGAAGTGGAACAAACTGCGGCTCCACAACTCTGAGCAAGGAGCTTAAGAACGGTCATCAGGGTTAAGACTGAGGAACAAAACAAAAGAGCCACAACAAGGTACTCTGTTTGGCCATTACTTCCTTGCACATCAGGTCAGCAAGCACGCAGACTTGTGTCACCATAATTTAAGAGACATTTAATTCCCCGCCAAACACGAGGAAGCTAGGAAACGGAGGGTTTCACCTGAAAAGTTGACAGAACACCCCCAACTTCTGTCTGATGGGACCACGCACTTTAGCATTGCAAAACAAAGAGAACAAAACGCATCATCTATCGCTGACAATTGAGAAGCAGCTGCGCTGTGAACAATTAACTTCTGCCTCTTAAGCATCTGCCTCTTAAGCCGTTGTGACAGCTGGTTGTGCTGTAGGTAAGACGTTGAGGCGGATCCAGCCACCGAATTCATGGTAGTGCTTTGAAGAATTAGGCATTGATTGTAAGCCATTTGCCCTTTTGCAGAACTTCTTCACTGCCGCCTGCATTGTCGACGCATCGTCGGAGGTCATTTAGCAGTCTTGAAGCTCTGCATAGTTTTCACACTGTGTGCTTAATCCCAAGTAAGGCAGTAAATTGCAAAGACTTTAGGTGAGTAGAGCCTTAGTTCACGCAAATCTTTCACGGGACACATCATCTTTTCACTGATGAAGAGTTGCTAAGGAAGTCAGCGACGATGAGTATGTGCTATCCTGATTTGTATCCATTACTAGCGTAAAGTGACCCACAAAACCACGTACAGGTGCTGTAATGAAGTGCCTTCCATTCCCTCCATCAGGTTACTTAGCTGATGCCCAACCTGCAGTCCCCAATTTCTGTGCAACTTCGCCTTGTTTACTCCCCTCATTGCCCTCTTGTAAAAAGATGGCTCCACTATCCAACATTATCAGCATAAATTGCACCAACAATAAACACTCTTTCCACATTAGAATTAAGCCTTTGCAATGCATTTTGCTGACGTTCATGTTTTTTAGGTGAGCTCTAGGACTACCTCTTTAAGGTGATGAAGTAGGTCTGCCGAAAGGCGGAATCTGGAAAGAATCTCGGCTGACCTTTATTGAGTATTGACACTTCCCAGTTGCAACTTCGTGCAGCCGTTTCCTTAGTTACAAAGAAGCATTCGGCAATAGGGAATGCTCTACTCACTCTTTATGCCTGCACACATTGCAATCCTAGGCACTGGCTGACAATATCATTGTCGACGTAATTCCTTAGCCCTATGCCAAAGATGTTGTAGTGAGTTTACACTGCCGAAACGCCCGTCCGCCCCGCAACAATAAGCTACTAGAGCTTGTTTGCAGCCTTTTAGCCCTTCCTCACGTTTGTAGATATTTTGTTGTTTTTTAAAGCCACAAAATAAATGGCGCTTGACTGAAGAAATAGCTATTCGAAGGCTTAAGCGACTTCAATGCCTAATCTACACGTCTATTGGGCAAAGCTACGTGGACAGAAGTCGCATTTCTTCTCAATACCACCGCCGTGATTAAAAAGGATCTGATGGCACCGTTAGTTTGGCTAAGAAAAAAACTTATTTTTAGGGAAAACAGAGGTTATAGCTATTTTGCTGGATGGACGGAGGAGCATTGAAACAACTTAGGCTCCATAACGGAGGCATGTTTAGAGGCACCAAAGAAGCAATAGCAGAAGAGGCAGCGACGCATGAACTGGTAGAAACAACCAGTGCCTAACAGTCAGGTCAAAATTACCCATGGAATACTGCGTTCCTAAAGGAGGGTGGAGTTGCAAGAAAAATGCGCAGCCAAGTTACCCTTACACTTGCAAGTTCAATGCCACTACTAGGATAGTCGCAGATTCTGCAAGATAAGAGAATGAGAGAGGACAGCTACCTTTAGAAATAGGTGAGAAGGAGAATGCACGAATTGCATTAGCGCTGGCGTCGCTGCCACTGGTTTGGTGAGTCATGCGGGGTGGGCGAATACGCTACTCCATGCAGTCCGCGTGCGGCCATGATGGCTCTACTGTGACCCACATCTTGTCAGTCCCTCCTTTCCTGCGCCACACCAGTGCTCTGTCCCGTGCAGAGCCTGATTACTTGGCAGATGTAAATGCAGGGAAGAGTAGGGATGAGGCTGGCCTATTGGCTACCTTTATTACTCTTCTAAGATATGAGGCTGCTCTCATGAGGATCCACAAAGTCAATAGTTCACTGTAAGTCACCAACAAAGACGTTGCTTGCTTTGAGGCATTTGGATGGCAGCAATACGTATCATCCCCAGTTCACAAGCACAAACTTGGAGACGCAATATTTTGTGCTAAGCTTTGTTAAATTATCCATGATTATGTTAACCTGGCCCCCTCTTTCTTTCCCTTTGCACCTTTCTGCCTTGTTACATATTCTACGAGTACAGCATATTTATCCTCACCTTTAATCATTCCCTGGGCCCATTTAAAGCACGCTTCTGAAAAATCAATTCAGTACGCCATCCCTATTTTACCAACCCGGTGACGTAAAGTCAGGTTTTGCGTTTGAAGTAAAGCCGGTGTTTGCTAAGACTAAAGTTGTCATTAACTTTCGCTTCACTTGGGCACTTACAACTACCACAGCAAGTATAAGTAGCAAGCTTGATAAATGAAATTCAGGAAGTAGCAAGCTTGATAAATGAAATTCAGGATCGTGCATAGCATGACCACATGTAGTCGATTTAGCGTGCAGGCTATCTTTATAGCTGCAATATCCAACGAAATTCGATTCAGGGAACCTTCGTTTACAAAACTGTACTATCAAGTTCTCCTGACCTGCAATGTCCTTCATTGACGCCTCTCTTACCGCCATCTCCTTTTCCTTCGTTAATCGCAGCCATACCAACTGCACATTGCATCACACATCTCTTCTTCCACATTCTCCTTTTACCCTTTATTCCTCCTCCCATGCATCCATCCTTTGTCGTTCCCGCACACTATCACTTCCTTCTCCACCCATTCACACATCCACTTATCACCTTCTCCACCCATTCACACATCCACTTATCCTCCCTGCATCCTTCCTGCTACCTTTATAAAATGGCTAAAACATTGATCCCAAGATATCCATATAGAGACCTCGTGGTGCTCATCATGAGGTTGGTGTCAAACTCGTGGTGCTCATCATGAGGTTGGTGTCAAAAACGTGAGTCTTCATGAGATACTAAGCAGCCTCTATCCGAAGTCGAAACAGAGAGCAAAATTTACTGAACCCATTGTCAGCAGCAGCTACAAGCAAACATGCCGGCTCTTTGAGCAGGCGAAACTGCTGCCGTCCACTATTCATAACAGGCGAAACTGCTGCCGTCCACTATTCATATCTTTCCGATGTACTATTTGTGGCACTTGTCTGACATTGCTTTTGATGCTCATCCTCGTGGAATTCCCGAAGTAGAGAAATGGATGCTTGTCTATTCTCAAAATTGCTGTCAACTTCCACATTTCCGCTCACACATCTTCATAAAATAAAAACACTCAACTCACACATCTTCATAAAATAAAAACACTCATTTCCTCACATTGACCACATTGACAAATGGCATTCCAAAATCTCGTGAAATCAATGCATGCACCAAAAATGTCAACGGCAGTGCGTGGAAAAAGGGCCATTGTGGCATATGAAGTGTTGAGTATTAAATCACAATGGCATATGAAGGGTTGAGTATTAAATCACAGGACAAACGTCCACAATAGCCTTTACAAATGTCTCCTTGATTTGCTTGCTTCCTATCCTTGTTTTCAGCTTCAGGACCAAGGTGGTAGACCTATACATCTTGACAACTTTTCTCCACATCATGCAGAATTTATGCTTGACAAAAGGGTTCGACATAGGAAGGTGGTCAATGAGAGCTGAAGGGACAGCTTAGCAGACAGGCTTAAATTGACTGAGTGCTATCGTTTTGACTGCTTTTTGGAAAAGACAACACTGGACAGGACATTTGTGGGGCATATGCAAAGCCTAATTTTCTGTGTGAGAGCACGGGAGACAGCTGTGATCGTTAACGGTTGGAAGATAAATCTTTCCCACTTTGCGAAGCCTCATTGAATCATTAAACTTGCTTAGTGACATAACATTAGAAATTCACTCATCCAGCGGACCGATGCTCCATCAAGTCACGAAACTTAATTAAGACTTAGCTCATTCGCTGGGTGGAGTCGAGGGTAGTTCTTAACTACGATGCTCACCATTCCCGACTGTCGACCAGTCATATGCATCGTTGATTGAAAATAGGATGAGAGGATCAGTTGTGCAAAATAGGTTAGTGCGAGAAAAACACCTAGCTAAATGTGTTAGCAAGTTGTCACAGCTGGTGGTTTAATGCGATGGAACCAAGGGGGTCAAATATTGTGTCTGGTGGCAAATCGATGCAAGGAAACTGCAAGGCCTGAAACTAGACTGATGTGTTGTTGCCCGCATTTAAAACCAAGGATGACGACANACTTAGCTCATTCGCTGGGTGGAGTCGAGGGTAGTTCTTAACTACGATGCTCACCATTCCCGACTGTCGACCAGTCATATGCATCGTTGATTGAAAATAGGATGAGAGGATCAGTTGTGCAAAATAGGTTAGTGCGAGAAAAACACCTAGCTAAATGTGTTAGCAAGTTGTCACAGCTGGTGGTTTAATGCGATGGAACCAAGGGGGTCAAATATTGTGTCTGGTGGCAAATCGATGCAAGGAAACTGCAAGGCCTGAAACTAGACTGATGTGTTGTTGCCCGCATTTAAAACCAAGGATGACGACAAAAAACTAAAAAACTCAGTAGCTCGTTGACCTTGGCATTCCAACAAAACCAATGTCAATTTAACCGTGAGCTCCTAGCTGACAACGGCGATTCCACTGCCGCCAACGAGAGGAGCACCACTAGCTCTACTTAATGCGATGCAGTAGCATGCACAGCGTAGTCATGGCAGTGGAGAAGAACGAAAGCGGATGAGATGCGAAGCCATTTCACTGCGAGCAATGCCACGAACGTGTGGAGGAGGAGGTAGATGGAATGAGGGAGAGGGTGAAGCGAAGACCATCGTGGAGAGGTAGGAAGCGAAAAGTGTGCCAGCCACACGACGTGTACTGTCACGGTCACCAGCGCGTGGGTTAACCCACAACCGCGAAACATAACCCCAGTAGTGACAGAAGTCAGGGATTACCACCCCGCGCTTTTGCTGGCGTTCACTCTCTCCTCACCTCACTCCCTTACTTCCCATCTCTCGCCTTCCCGTGCCATTCGCACATTGCATCACTCCTCCCCTCACCTAACACACCCTCCGTCCATTCGGTCTCATCTTCCTTCCGCCCACACCTCATTCCTCCTCACTTGTCTCTTTCTTCCTCCATCCCTATTTATGCATTTTATTACAATGCATATATGCATTTATAACTGTTCCCACCCTTCAACCAGCCTCGGTGCTTTCCTCTGTGAGTTCAAATTTTTGCCTTTTAACGCTAATTTATTTAAACCATAATTTTGCTGTGCTTCATTGGTTACGCAATTCATTTGTCACACCAAATTAAGTCAAATTATAACGGCAGAATTTCGGGTGCGAATAATAATGGAGCAACGCTCCATTGACCACTGCGCATTGGATTCCCTGATTTCTATCAAGTCATCAAGCACAAATCCCCACATGTTGAGTGCCTTTGAATGCATCATATCGCTGCTCCATTTCATCGCATATGCCTCCTCTACCCATCAGTTCATCTCACTGTAATTCGCTCAAGTCCAATTATCACTGCTTCTTGCATTTGTTTGTCACCCTTTATTCGTCTCGGCAGTAACGGGATGTCCAATATTATGGCCGGCTTCAACATGCTACTGAGGCATATTTGTTGGCGGTATTGATTGTGCTGAATAAGACAGCTAAGGTCAGGATTTTGTCGACAGTACCGTCTGAAGACCCACAAGTGCTGTTGCGTTTATTAACTACGAATCTGCATTCTCCAACCATTGTCCTTTTGTGTCGATTCTATTTGCCTGATGAAAAGTTTGCAAACGGTTCTCATTTCTCCCACTAATGCCAATTCAACCTGAAGGGTGATGCTGCACTTTCCCACCCTAATCTGGACCAAACTTCTGTGTTTGGCTTGAAAACGCAGGTTCATTAACCATCAACGCCAAATCGGTTTCTCTATTTATGCCACAGAACTAGTGCAGGGAATACTGTTATTTTGCATCAAATCACATTATCAACTTGTGAAGTGCAAGCCATTGTACAGGAGCACATTCTTTCCTGACGCAAGGGCTCCCGCAAAACGCTAACTAATCAGTTAATCCCAGCTTTTCTTGTTTGCTGGAAGAGATGTTGTGTCACAAATTTTACGTTACTTTTGTATTTCGGCGCAAAAACGAAAGGTGGAATCCCAACAAGCATCAGGCTCTCCATTTATATCTCACCACTTTCTTCCTTCACGTCACAGGCATGCACAAGTTTTTACTGTGGTTGGCCTTGAGTGACTATTCCACAATGGGTTGATCAAGTCCAGGGTGATCCAAATAAACTTACTGGTAGCGCTTTATCTCCTAACGAAAGGTAAGTCTTCCAAGAGACACACAAGTTTTTACTGTGGTTAGCCTTGAGTGGTTATTCCACAATGGGTCGGTCAAGTCCGGGGTGACCTAAATAAACTTACTGGTAGCGCTTTAACTCCTAACGAAAGGTAAGTCTTCTAAGAGACAATGCTTCCCACCGACTGACGTGTGCCCAATGGCTTTGTGGAAGTCTGCAAGACAATAGTCACCTCTAGTAGGGAAGAGGCAACCAATATGCACTTCACAAGTGCACATTTTCTATCGGCAGACTTGCGATTCCCGGTATGAAAAGCAGAAACACCACAGTTATTTTACCCGTGTTGCATAAAGCAATGATGTCATCTACCAACAAATTTGCCCATCATTATGACAACACGCTGGAAGGCGTACTTTGCAGAACGTCCGGGGTCTGATCCGAAGTATCTAATAGTAAGATACTCCAATGTACATCGTTGACTGAAAATAGGATGAGAGTATCAGTTGTGCAAAATAGGTTGTTGTGTCACAAATTTTCCGTTACCTTTGTATTTCGGCGCAAAAACGAAAGGTGGAATCCCAACAAGCATCAGGCTCTCCATTTATTTCTCACCACTTTCTTCCTTCACGTCACAGGCATGCACAAGTTTTTACTGTGGTTAGCCTTGAGTGGTTATTCCACAATGGGTCGGTCAAGTCCGGGGTGACCTAAATAAACTTACTGGTAGCGCTTTAACTCCTAACGAAAGGTAAGTCTTCTAAGAGACAATGCTTCCCACCGACTGACGTGTGCCCAATGGCTTTGTGGAAGTCTGCAAGACAATAGTCACCTCTAGTAGGGAAGAGGCAACCAATATGCACTTCACAAGTGCACATTTTCTATCGGCAGACTTGCGATTCCCGGTATGAAAAGCAGAAACACCACAGATATTTTACCCGTGTTGCATAAAGCAATGATGTCATCTACCAACAAATTTGCCCATCATTATGACAACACGCTGGAAGGCGTACTTTGCAGAACGTCCGGGGTCTGATCCGAAGTATCTAATAGTAAGATACTCCATTGTATATTTTGGTGCACACAATGTGAAAGCCAAATAAGAAATTCAGAAAAGTGCCTTTTCACAAGCCCCTTGCAAATAATCGGTCAACTATAAAACCATAATGGTAAGCACAATCCTGCATTGGCAATGGGAAAACAAATGGAACACCTCACTAAAGCATGGATGATGGAAAATAAGTAACGACACAAGAACCCCACCTCCGCCGGAATATTGAAGGTAATATGTGCAATTATCGGCAAAGAACGAGGCATTTGACTCTAAAATGTTGCATTGGTAGGCTCGGTGGGGAAACCATGCAGGACTGAACTGTCGATGCAATTAGAAATCAACAAATTCTAATCATCAACGCACATACTCGAGAGGGAAGTGCCAGGCAGAAATGCTTGATACCAATCCAAACCCAAAGTCCTAACCCGACAACTCTGGCGCAAATATATGTACGCCTTATTAAATGCTCTTTTTAACTTATTAGCAAGGATACTGACAAATATCATGAAAAAATAGAACTAACCTGAAGCGCGTGTCTTTCCTAATGTGTCACAAATTTTGTAGATTGTTTAAAATTTGAAATAGGGGAGCATTTGCAGAGTTGCACTTCCCATTTACTATGGGTGATCCTCAACTTAAAACGGATTTACGTACTGTATGGAGACAGTAACCCATAAACCTTATAACTGGGAGAACACTGTCTGACTGCTCCATTTACCACGTCATTGACATTAAGATTCCGGCAAAATGAGACAGGGTCTTTCCCCAGTCTATCAGAAACGCATTTGTCAAGAGGTTATGGCCATCTTTGGTATCGAACGAGGCACACTTATTTTTCAAGGCCATCCAACTGCCTGCTTCGTGACGTCTGCCGATCTAACGGGGTTGACTCTGCAACCACTCGTATTTTCCAATGCACAGAACCGCTATTTGAGGCCTACCCTTTGTTCTGGCCTATGTGCATCCTGTAATACTCCCATTTACAGACAAAAGCTTGGCAATTTCTGCTGCTTATTCCACAGACCACGTGCCTGAATTAATTGCTTCCGCAGTGTACGAGATCGTCGAATAGATCTTGGGTGGTACAGTGCTCATCGTTTGGTGCTGCTTTTCGAGGATGGAACCCGTAATAGCATCACTGCATAGTAATCTGCCAAGGATGTTAGTGTAGATCAGCATAAATTTTTGTAACGCGGTAGTCTCCTAGGACTGGGTACAGCTGTTGCAGTCCTTCAGTCCTGTTGCTAAATTTTAACTACAATTCTGATAGCCTTTAAAATTCTGCAAAAGAGCCGAATGTAGCCGATGCCCTAACTGCAAATATGCACTCCATTTTAGGAATGCTGCTCAATCCCAAATTTTGTTCGGATATAGACCCAGAATGCACAGGGGAACAACGATCACGAGTAGTTCTTCGGACTGCTTGCTACCAAATGGTCTTTGTTGGTTTTAATTTGATGATGTTAGCATTTCCTCTTTGGGATCCTCCGCTTTCGGTTTCCTCAAATGCGATACCAATTTTCATACACGCATGGCAATCATTTTGTCTTTAACCGGGTTTGAATTCTTAAGCTGCAACTCAATCTTAATCCACTATTCTTTCTATTAACATTGAGGGGGATTGGATGCTCCAGCTGGTGTGTTCAGTCAAAAGATGTCTTAGTTCATACAGATTTGTTCTCATGCGAACTACCTGCAGCACTATTTATGTGCAAAAATATTATTCATTGGAGGAAGAGTGACGGTCCTACTATAAGTATGAGAATCTTTGAAAGAAAATCACAGTATTGCCGTTACTCACTTTCCACAAATGCTCACGAGCTGCCAATAAGCCAGATCTACCGCAAATATCCTACGCTGGAGTACATCAGAGTCAGTGCCAGACACCTAATCAAGTCTATGCCGTCTACCCTAATGTTGACGTCTACTAAAGTTCAACAAAATTTCAGGTTCTCCTCAAACAGTCAGCGATCTAAAGTGATATGGAAACTAATGTTGGGCGTCCGTTGTTCAAGGCAGCTCCTTTAAATCAAATAACGCGTGACACACATGGGGAACATTGGCTTTTATAATAAGTGTTCTAATCGGTTAGCAAGATGGTTAAATCCACTCAAATGATGGAGCATAACAGGGATTAGCAGCAGCAGTATGCGTTTATGATTTCCACATCTCAGCATTCCATGATAGCGATCATGCTCCGACGCATCAGGCAGGCTACCATTATGCAAGCGGTTCTAGCAGGATTGGCCACACTAACGTGTGTTGCGAGCCTATCGTGTCAGGCTCAGTTGCAATGCATGCTCCAACTAGAGTTCATTTATGGATCAATTTGTGGAGAAGCTTTAAACAGTTGCACATTCGGGCAGCGAATCCTCCCATTTGATTTACGTAGTCGTGGAAGAGTGGTAATCCGGTTTCAGTCAACCTACAGTTATCATAAACCTAGTCAAAAGGCATGCTTTCGTTAGTGAGTGGCAGTCAAAATATTCCTTAGCTTGCTTAAATAAAATAAATTTCTGCACTTTGAAAAGTCGGGATTTGGGCCCCTAGACCTGCCATGGGATACTGACCAGATGGTTCATTGCAGGCACCATGGTGACGTGCTTGCAATAAGACAGTGTAGATCAAGTGAACAGGAGATGCAAATAAAAGGCGTGCCACTTGCCGGCAACAGTGAGTGAAATGCAATAAAAACAAGACGCAGATTTAAGATGGGTGCAGTTGAGGCTTCTTACCGGCAAAATTTGTGCACCTAAACAAAGCCTTTTAGAGTAATTCACAGGATTTCACATAGCCAGGTGCAATGCCAAAATTTGCCGGTCAGTCGAAACCCAGCGGCAGGTAAATTGAACAAACTCCTCCTCATGTCCACCAGCCTCTTTAGTAGGGTCCCATGAAATAGTCCTTATGACAGGAAATGGAGCCGCCAATCAGGTCGTGCTCCAGATGCTGACAATCACCTCCTGCTCATAGTAGAAGTGAAAAACCGTTGCAGGAAGCTTCCTGTTCTCAAACCATTTCTTCATTGATCTTAACAAACAAAGACTGCAAATTTCACAGATGGAAACACTCAGTGGTCTTCGCACAGCGGCGTACCAAAAAATNCTAACGTACTTTTGCTTCGGTCGTAGTAGCATTGTACCTCATAGAAATGGTAAAGCAAAGAGCAGCAGAAGTGGGCATGCTGGTTGGTAAAAAACCGAAAATGTTTCGTCTCGTGGGCAGTCGAATGAGGCTGTGTCAAAATGTGCGCAGGCGTAAGGTTGGTCGCATTAGTAATGGCCCACAGCAACCGCGATCGAGGTTGTGCTCACACCGAAAATTGTGAAGAGGCCTCATGATGCCCTGTTGGTAAAGGAAGCAGTTGGTGGCAAACACGCTCTTCTCTGCTTCTATCCTGCTCTGAACGCGTAAGGAATGCACTTTATGTGATTGCCTCTTACATGTACGTTGAAAACCATTAGGCTACCGTATAATTACCCAAAAAACCTTGAATCTAAATTTTTGTTAGTGGAAAAGACGAAAGGCATTGGAAGATTGAGGTGCTCTGGCTGATTGTTCTTTGAATAAGGCTATTATATCGAGTGTAGGAATTGCGCCTCTGCTTCAATAATAGGTGGAATATAAGGTATGGGTGTGAGTGGGAGCGAAATTCGCTGGATCATGACAGTAAGTACGTAACATTTGCAGTCATGGAGAACGAAGTGATCGGTGAAGTGAAGGTGTGAACTTGGATACTGCAGTGAGTGTGAGCGAAATCCGCGCAGAAGTGCCTACCACCGCCTTGAAAATGCAGTTAGTGCGAACGAAGTGGGCTGTGCAATGTGGATGAAGACGTGGAAACGTCAGTCGTTAAAAGCGCAGTTCGCAGTGCAGTGTGGATGAAGGCAGACAGACTGCAGACACGAGGACACGCAAGTTGTTCCTAATATTATATCAATTGCTCTCCAAATGTCGATATTCCACACCACAGTTTCACCATTTTAGGTGTCACTGACATCCTCCGTTTGTGTTTATTTTAGTTTCACCACCTTAAACATTTCAGCAAAGGCAATTGCTGACCATTGCAACAACCATAATTTTTATTAATTTTTCCTCAGTGCTTTCGAACGTAATTTAGTGTAGAACATCTATAAACGGCGGTCCTACGTAGCGTTCCTATTTTGTCATGTTGCGTGAGGTAAGGCTTAGGAGGGGTGAAGTTCGCCAAGATGCGAATGCAAATGTCTCAGCTAGTCTGATAAATGGACAAGCAGAAATTATAGCTACGACCTCGAAGAGTACGTTAAAATTATCAGCCACGTCTTCCTTCAGCAGCCAAAAGGCAGCATTAACTTTGAAGCCTGTGTTAGAAGTGACATTATCTTTTACGAAGTTAGTGGCGGCTCGGGTTTTAAGCCATTCTTTTATTTCCTCGTCGTTGATGAAGCATGGAGTGCCTGCGGCTTTGAAATCAGTACAGTGGCATTATTATCGCCCCTTTCTCGTCAGTCTTCCAATTGCAGACCGGATCTGATAATGGAATGCATAACAATGACTGTTTATGCTGACAATCAAGATCAGGAGATGATTTATTTTGACATACGCGTGGAAGATTCAGCGTCATAAGACAACATTTTGCAAGATTTGCATGTTTGGTCACAAGTCAATTCCATAAGTGCTGGGTCAATCGAACACCTTTTTGCTATTTCATAAGAACGCAAAAGTCTACGATTTAGTAACCCACACATTCGCAATGCGGCATGGTTTTGCGTCAAATAGCTCATCTTCCAGCTCTACTGCAGCCTAGCAAGTGGCATACTCTTCCACACCACTGTGTTGCCAATTATCGGAGGGAACTCGAAACAGAGATCGGTGAAGTGAAGGTGTGAACTTGGGTAACGCAGTGAGTGTGAGCGAAATCCGCGCAGAAGTGCCTACCACCGCCTTGGAAATGCAGTTAGTGCGAACGAATTGGGCAGTGCAATTTGGATGAAGACGTAAAAACGTCAGTCGTTTAAAGCGCAGTTCGCAGTATAGTGTAGATGAAGGCAGACAGACTGCGGACACGAGGACACGCAAGTTGCTCCTAATATTATATCAATTGCTCTCCAAATGACGATATTGTACACCACAGTTTCGCCATTTTAGTTGTCACTGACATCCTCCGTTTGTGTTTATTTTAGTTTCACCGCCTTAAACACTTCAGCAAAGGCAATTGCTTACCATTGCACCAACCACAGTTTTTAATAATTTTTCCTAGTGCTTTCAAACGTAATTTAGTGTAGAACATCTATGAACGGTGGTCCTACGTAGCGTTTCTATTTTGTCATGTTGCGTGAGGTAAGGCTTAGGAGGGATGAAGTTCGCCAAGATGTGAATGCAAATGTCTCAGCTAGTCTGATAAATGGACAAGCAGAAATTATAGCTACGACCTCGAAGGGTACGTTAAAATTATCAGCCACGTCTTCCTTCAGCAGACAAAAGGCAGCATTAACTTTGATGCCTGCGTAAGAAGTGACACTATGTTCTACAAAGTTAGTGGCGGCTCAGGTTGAAAGCCATTCTTTTATCTCCTCGTCGTTGATGAAGCATGGAGTGCCTGTGGTTTTGAAATCAGTACAGTGGCATTATTATCGCCCCTTTCTTGTCAGCCTTCCAATTGCAGACCTGATCTGATAATGGAATGCATAACAATGACTGTTTATGCTGACAATCAAGATCAGGAGATGATTTATTTTGACATACGCGTGGAAGATTCAGCGTCATAAGACAACATTTTGCAAGATTTGCATGTTTGGTCACAAGTCAATTCCATAAGTGCTGGGTCAATCGAACACCTTTTTGCTATTTCATAAGAACGCAAAAGTCTACGATTTAGTAACCCACACATTCGCAATGCGGCATGGTTTTGCGTCAAATAGCTCATCTTCCAGCTCTACTGCAGCCTAGCAAGTGGCATACTCTTCCACACCACTGCGTTGCCAATTATCGGAGGGAACTCGAAACAGCATTAATTGCTCTGCTCAAAATACAGTCACGCTTGCTCTGTGCGTCCGAAAATCGCAATTAGAAAGTTTACCAAGTCTGTGCATAATCCAAGTTCTGTGACAAGTCCAAAGGGCAGTCACTCTTGCTGCAACCGATGTGGACTAAATTGGCCGTGATTGCTGCACGTGCTTATTTCGTTGCAGACATAATATGACCACCCAAACACCGATGGATCACATCCGGCAATCAGTGCTCACCGTGTACGCAGTGAGGCTGAGATTGGAAGCAGTAACGGGCTCAATGATTGCAACGGCTTGGCTGGCCTGTGATATGGATGTAAAACTTAAGATGTTACAGATTTCTTTCATTGTGCACTCCGTCGACTTCCAGTAAACACTATGTCTGAAAACTACAAAAAGAAGTTTTTGACGAATTGGATGTAAATGAACTCTTCACAACACAAGAGCATCGAATGTTAGTGATTATTTTTCCTTGATGGTAAATGTTGCTGGCACTGTGCGTATCTATTTTGCCATCGAGTTGCAAACAAGACCAGAGAGTCTGTCCTAGACGCCTCCTACCTGTCGCTTTTGCCCCCTTATTTCGGTCCAGCGATAACGCTGAATCAAGTTACTAATCATTTTGATGAGCCTAGCTAAGACTGATAAAAACGCGAAAAGTTTGAATAGTATAGAATAGTCCTTCGCTTCCACAGCAGAGGAGGTTTCATGAATGAGCAAGGACTAGCACACCCACAACTTCCAATTATCCTCTCGAGGGGCATGATCAAATCTCTACCCTCCCTCCTCCTTTGACTACAATGAATTGTTTAGCAAATTCATCCTGAATTCACAGATTGAGGAAAATTGACGTGGCCATTTTAGCGTCTTGCGACTTCATGGGTCCCACTTCGTCTACTTTCCTTAAGTAGTTAACCGTAGCCAGATTGCATTCGTCTCCCATCTTGGTGGGTGAATGTGGGCCTATGATGTCCATACCCACTCTTTTATCCTGAAATCACGTAAATTGGGTTGCAGAGGTGCGTCTGCGGTGGAGCGAAGCCTTCTGAAACTGTTGCTAGCAGTGCGATCTATAGTAAGTGACGGCCACACTTGTCATTTGCTGGGACCCCATGTTATCTTATGCACCATTATATGACCCTGTCACACACTTATCTCATCAAGCTCTGTTTGGATTAACAAACCTGGGGCTACTAGGCAGTTAGTGGGCATAGTGTCTTCTTAATACCATAAAACCTCATCCTCAGTGGATGGTTTTTACCACTGCTGCAACGTCCGCCTGACTGCCTTGCTGAACGAGCTTATAAGGGAACACTAAAAACTCATCGTATATTAGAGCAATATCAGGATCGGTTCACTGTGAGTCTCATTGGTAGTGTTTATTTGACTAGCTCGAAATAGCGTACCCAATACACCCCTACCCATGTCCTCTGAGAGGAATCATTAAGACAGTGCATCTGCGTTGCCGTATACATTTCCTTTACTGTACTAAACTGTGAGTTCATATTGCTGCAGTTGCTTGTACCAGCGTGCAACTGAGCGCTCAAGTTCCTTAAATGCTTAACCAAGTAAGCGCTAGATGACTTGTTACTTTGTCAAATGTCCCGCTATCATAGGGTGTCTGAAGTGTCCAGACATTGCGCAGACGGCTGCGAATCTGCACTACTTTGCACCCTTTCGCCTTAATTTCTTTCGATCTGGTACTGACGGAGGCATCAGCGTATTTTCTTCCTTTTTGTCCCTTTCCGAAAGTACACCGCTCACGGCTATGTCACTGGTGTCTGAGTCCAGTATAAGGGGTAGCGTATCGTTGTCGAGGTTTGGAAAAGCCAGAGTCGGTGTGGAAAAGAGTGTCCGCTACGCCAACAATCCATCTTGCTCTTTTTCCTACGCGAAACTATTTACCGCCTGGTTCTCGGTTATTTTATGCAGAATGACCAACAAACTTAGTATAGCCTTTACTATAGCGTCTGCAGTAATTTGCCATACCGAGGATACCGAGCAGTTCCGTCCTATCAATTGATGTTGTCTAGGTTCTCACTTGTTTATTATGGTCTTCTGTGACCATCATCTCCACTGACGGGATTATATACCCCAAGACGATGACCAATCATCGAGTGAAACAGCGTTTTATTGGATTTTGGATCAATTTCGCATCTTGGAGGCAATGCCCAATTTGTTCAAGTTTGACATTGCGTTCACAAATGTCCTTACCAATAAAATACCACCATCGGAGTAAATTACGCATTGTCAAAAAAGCCAATTTGCGCTGTCTGCATCAGGTGTTGAATAATCCTTGCGGCGTTACAGATTTCGATAGGTATTGCCTAGAATGGTAAAGCCTGTTTGACACGATGGAAGTCGACTTCTTTCTGTCTGGCGTCAGAAAGCGGAATTCAATTCCTGCGTAGTAAACGAATTTGATCTAAGCAAGAGGTGCGACGAATTGTTTTCATGGATAAGAAGAATGCGTCCTATCGGCAATCGAAGCATAGTCGTGGACTACCGACGCTTTTCTTTACCAATTTGTTTAGAGAAGCCCATGATGGATTGGGTGGTTTATGGCTCAGTTAAAACAAGAAACTGATGCTCTGTAGGAAAAACTGGACAATCTGGAAACTATGGCTGGTTGTGAGTTGTTTTTATCCGACTTCTGACAGGATCTTCGTAGACAATCAATTCTTTTCCTCCTCATTTTTGAATCCCACCAAAAACTCTGGTTCTACTAATACGTTACCTCCGATCTGTCCAATCTAAAAACCTGGTGCGTTCCTCTCGTTTTTCTACAGTAATTTGATTTTGCTTAGGTTAGCAAATAACACTGGAATTCTTGATAGTAGTAACGCACAAAATCGCACTACTACTATTGTTTCCGAAATTCGCCATTGTCTCCTTATTGAGTTCGGCTCCTTTGTAGTGGAACGCTTAATTTTGCTTGGCTTCGTGTTCGGTTCCCACTGTGCTTTTTTTAAAGTGAACATATTTTGTGATGAGTTGGCATCAATCCAGTCCTGAACTTTAATGTCCCTGATGCACTTTAAATTTAGTCGGATTATCAGTCCTCTAGATTAAGCCGGTACAATGACAGCGCTAATCGGTCAAGCCAAAGTGTAACAGATATTTATAGTAATCATTCAAATTCTTTTTATCGTGCACACTGTGGATATTTGGTCATCGTTATTGCAACGGAAACCACTTGTTCCTCATTGATATGTGAGTTGAAACATGCATTCCTAGTGTGCTTATCCGAGTGCATTTGCTGCCCGGAGAGGTCTTCCCTGGTTTCACCGCCAAAGAGGATACCTTACTAAGTGGGGCGTACCACTGAATGACAAAATAAAGCCCGTTTTCATCATCAGCACCGCATGTTCTTTCACACACACTATTTGCAGGGATTTGGTAATTATAAGTCTGAAGACAGCGGCAATCAATTCCCTCCTATTTCTAGGCATTGAATGGCTGCTGTTATACCACCGGCATCACAAAGAAGCCAAAAGAGCGATTGTTCTTATCTCTGGTAGCATCGCCCTCATTTCCAAAGCTTTATTCGTTTGGGCCCATAGTTAACAATGGCATTTGCAATGCATATTGATCAGTGCTGCAGTCGCGTGCTGCCCTTTTTCTACCAATTTTCATGGTGAGAATTCGTTCAACTCTGTTTGCCGCTGATTTGCATGCACTCCTTGGCGCTTTTCCTTCAACTTGAAAATAAGTCTCTCTCAAAATTACACTCTGTCAAGTTATTTGTTTATGTCAATTGACTTGTGCTGTTACATTCGATATGTCTCATTCATGCAGCAGATAACACCCGTTAATCTTCCTGCAACTCAGATAAGAAGCATTTCTCCCGTGATGCCATGCTAAAGCCTTCACGTAGAAGTGAGAAGAAGGAGCAAGATCTACGTGTTGTTGTCAGTTGCATCGACATGAGAGTGGGTAAAATCGTGGAGGTGGAGCGACATCCTGATGCGGACTCACTCTTTGTGGAGCAGGTTAGTCGCAATTGCTCTCCTTCCTCCAGATGTTCTCTTCTTATAATTCTGGCGCAGACATGGGCGAGATGTTCGCTCATGCTATTTATAGGGGCAGCGAAGACATTTTACAGAAGGCAATGCTAATTCCCTGAGGGTTTCTGAGCAATCAAGTAATTTTTACCGCTGGCTCGCGTCCACACAGCGTTTTCGAACATTGGCAGTAGTTTTGACTATACTTAAACAATTTTAACTTCGGCAGACCTAATTATTTAATTACGATCTTAATCTCCTTATTGACTGATTCTTAGTATTCTAAATGACCACAGAATATGATTTTGAAGAAATACACTAAACTTGAATGAGATTTGTGGTTCAAATTTGATCACTTTTATGCTGCTAATTAGACCGCTGGCAACTATATCTATGTTCTGATTTGTCAATGCATGTTTATACCAAAAACACCAGTCCTTTTTCCAGATTGGGCATTCAGTACAAGATTTCTGAGAGATTCCAACTTTGTATCAGTGTAGCTTGACATACAAAAAGATATCCTTTTGGAGACCTTGACCCAAAGATTACACAGGCTTGACACTTCGTTTTCGATTTTATATCAGAATACTTGCAATGGCAGTTTTCAAGCTTTGACGGAACTGTTTTGATCCCATTTGACCAAAGTTTGTTAGATAGTCCATTGGATGTCTTCAATTTCTCGCCAACCACTTCGAAAACACTGATCAGTGCTCCGAATGGACAAAACATCAAGGGATCTGGAAATATGTTTATTGGTGGTTTGATCCTTTAGCAATATTTTTTTGGAGAGTACCACATTTTCTACCAAATAAGTGAAACTTTTGTGGCGATTGCTTGTAGGTTCTGCATGCCTTAATGGCAAAGAAATTCAGATATCAAAAGGAAATCATTGTGGCTTATTCCTGAAGTCGGGTGGGTTTTGGTCGTCTTCCGATTTGAGGGCCGAAACTCAGAACTTGTAAATTTTGATGATTGGCATCCCATACTGAATGCAAGTGCCCACCCCTTTGCAAGTTCGGTCCATCAAGAAGACGCTTTTGAATGCCTTGGTTCGCCCTGTATGAAGAGTTACTTGGCCTACTAATCGCTAGAGTGCTCAGATCATGTTGACAATTTTAGATTGTGGCGTCAGGTCCACAAAAACGGCTGCTTTCTGTTATTTAAGACGATGACCCAAAACGCCTTAAANAAGGATTGTCCTGGTCAGTTGATATCCGCATTCAAGTAAAGCACCTCGGGTATCGTAAGCACGCTGATTTTTGCTTTCGCTACCTCCCTATCGAACAAGAAGACGTTATTGGATACGATTAGAATTGTGCGGATCTTCCAACGACGTTCTTAAGCAAAGCTGCACATTTATTCGTTCTCCACCATGTGCGTGTAAATTTAGAGGTGCCAAAGCATTGTGAGACTTCGAGTGGCCATTCAGACTGCTCGTTGTCTAGCAGCTATAACTCACCACGAATCCACTGAAGATCTCAAGAGCTGATTGGGTAGATGGAATGGTAAACGGAAACCTCAATGCAAGTTCCTGGTCCTTTTGGAGCTTAGGAATCGAATACTCTAGAGATCTCCATCAAGAGGAAAACTGTGCTGCTGTTTTAATTTTGGACTCGTGTGCCCTGCATGTCTGTATTGAAAATGATCGGTGGATGCTATGTGCGATCTAGAATAATCTCATGGTATTTGTTCCGTCACTCTTTCTCATCCCCCATTTCAATTAGTTGGAAATCGGATTTTACAAACTTCGTCCTCTGGCGGTTTAAAGATCCAGAGTTTCCATCATCAGAGATTGCTCATTTGTGGGACTTTATACCTGTGCTTTCCAACGAAGAACAATTAAGCACTTCCACGCGCCTTATAGGTGTAATTGGCGAACATGACACGCAGGTAGCACTCACTGTTGACTACCCGCATTCTATTAAAGCACCTCGGGTATCGTAAGCACGCTTATTTTTGCTTTCGCTACCTCCCTATCGGACAAGAAGACGTTATTGGATACGACTAGAATTGTGCTGATTTTTCAACGACGTTCAAAAGCGAAGCTGCACATTTATTCGTTTTCCACCATGTGCGTGTAAGTTAAGAGGTGCCAAAGCATTGTGAGAATTCGAATGGCCATTCAGACTGCTCGTTCTCTAGCAGCTATAACTCCGATGAGTCCGCTGAAGATCTCAAGAGCTGATTGGGTAGATGGAATGGTAAACGGAAATTTCAATGCAAGTTTTTGGTCCTTTTGGAGCTTAGGAATCGAATGCTCTAGAGATCTCTATCAAGAGGAAAACTGTGCTGCTGTTTTAATTTTTGACTCGTGTGCTCCTGCATGTCTGCGCTGAAAATGACCGGTGGTTCCTATGTGCGTTCTAGAACAGTCTCATGGTACTTGTTCCGTCACTCTTTCCCATCCCCCTTTTCAATTCTTCGGAAATTGGATTTTAAAAGCTTCACCCTTTGGCGGCTTAAAGATATGAAGGTTTCGTCATCAGAGATTGCTCATGTGTGCGACTGTTTACCTGTGACTTCGAACCAAGAACAATTAAGCACTTCCACACGCCTTATAGGAGTAATTGGCGAGCATGACACGCAGGTAGCACTCACTGTTGACTGATGGAGAAGTAGAGTGGTCCATCCATTCCCGTATATCTGTGGCATTCGGATCAGCATTGGCGTCAGCGATTGTTGGCAAATTAAGTCCACTCGTATGTGGTGTTTACCAACCAGGAAATCTAAAATAAAAGTCCAATCTAGAAACAGTATAGACTTTCCGATAATTAGACTTGAAGGAAAAAGCCTCAAGAACGCCTATTAATTTTGCTGATAGCCACTGCAATTTGGAACGCCGAACTTTCTGCAAACGCGTGGAATAGCTACCTCTTGGAAACGCTGGGACCTAAAGTGGTAATGAGTATCTACATCACTCTATGTATTAATGCACTTCGTAGGCTTGAACAGACTGCACACTACAAATTCCGTTTAAGAATAGTGAACGATTATGATGCTCATGCGTGAAAACTTCACTTTGCTCAAGCAGCTCAATTAATTTTACTATTTTGGGTCCTCCTTTTTGACGAACCGAATGCTCAGCTTCATCACAAAAAGAAAGTGTGGGAACAAGTGATACCTGATTTGCGCGGGGAAGGTTCGCAAATAGCCACCTATAAGGGTGTACCCTGGAAGCTGAGGAACAGCCCCGATGCTGTCCTCAAAGCCCCTACTATGGTAGACGCGAAGATCTCCTAGGCTAAAAGTGTGATTCATCGCGTTCATAATAAATAGAGGCAATCTTGTGGCGAGTGTTTGCGCCTTTCCCTTGTAGTGGGTAGTGTGCAGAGATGTTGATCCAGATTGGTCGAGTAGAATGGCAAAGATTAAACTTTGGTCCCAACTGACTAACGTCTGAAGTGATGTTGAAAGAGACCGGTGAGAGATCTTGTTTTCCCCATCATTTACCAACGAGACTGGAGCTCCCTTGCTATGACGTGCCTAGAAGAGGCAAACCGATTTGAGAAAGGATTGCTTGGGGTACTTCAGTGACAAACAAAGGGAAAGGAAGAGACCTAAATTTTCCTGAATGTGACTGAGGTCTGTGCTTTAGACCAGTGTCAAAGGTAGCACTCACTGTTGACTGATGGAGACGCAGAGTGCTCCATCCATTCCCGTATACCTGTGGCATTCGAATCATCATTGGCGTTAGCGATTGTTGGCAAATTAAGTCCATTCGTATGTGGTGTTTACCAATCAGGAAAACTAAAATAAAAGTTCAATTCAGAAACAGTATAGACTTTCCGATAATTAGACTTGAAAAAAAAGCCTCAAGAACGCCTATTAATTTTGCTGGTATTCACTGCAATTTGGAACGCTGGACTTTCTGTAAAGGCGTGGAATAGCTACCTNTCAATTCAGAAACAGTATAGACTTTCCGATAATTAGA
>LWMK02000833.1:0-24087 GCA_001693075.2 Taenia saginata
ATCTAGACTGATGCGGTGGTAGCTATCAAATATAAAGTATACCTCCATTCCAGTGAAGTCCTGATCAGGTGTGAAACGTTTTAAATTTGGGGATAACCGCAATATATTGAGAACGATTTTGCTGCCAAAAAATAGCTGCTGCACATTGCTTGGTTTTCTATCTGCAATTGCTCAACTTATGGTTTATCTGCTTATTTCATCTCCGGTTGTTGTGCGTTTGTCGTATTATGCAATAGGGATTTAGACGAGGTTTACAGTATGGGAGCCTATTGTGACAGCGAAATCTAAAATAACACAAGCACGTAAAGCTGCGCAACATATTGATTTAGAATTTATCAGAATTTAACACAGGGGCTTATTTAATTTAGTGTTTACTTGCAGCGTTAATTANTTCGTTGCTAATCACGGTAACGTCAAAGAATTCTCAAGGTATCCATTCTACGTTACGTTTTGATCATTAGTATAGAAAAATTTGCTGAAGAGGAGTCAATGGAGAAGTCATGCACACGTCTATGCACACGGCAGCAGCATCACAGTCCTGCCATCTGACTCTATTAGACTCTACACACCCTATTCCGGCGCCTATCTACTTGTCGCCTTAATAAACTACTACATTGTGGTCAACGATGACGTGGTGTGGCAGTCAGGCCTCATTTATATTTTCCAAAGTGGCTTTCAATCACAAGTATTTTCTGGCCAATCAACCTCTCTATCCGGCGTTTTCTTGCACTCAACGCACGCTGCAATACGAGGACTTTTTGTTGGACTGCCCTGCTCATACCTAATGGAAATATAGCGATGACGACCATATCCATGCAAAGATTTCCACCTTTGGTTGGAATAAGAATGTCTTTCCTGGCTTAACTACCATCTTCATCGGACTCGGTCGCATTGCTTTAACTAGCCTCGTTTGGCGAGTCCTACCGAGCGTAAAACCTGCCATCTTCGCTGGGCACTGCACTTTGGCACAATCACAGTTGTGTAAGCCAATTTTGTGTCAACGTATGTAGTAACTACTTCTAGTTCCCATCTCAACTCATTGTAGGAGTGCATGGCCTTAGTTCGTGCAACCTCATGTCATGAATTTGTGATGTAGCAGCTAGTCCACAGACGCTCATTTGGATGCAGTTGAAACCGGCGTAAGTGAGATATTGAGAGGATTTACTTCAGTCTAGAGGCTTGAGGCGAAGAGAATAGTGTGCTAAGCTCAATGCAATGTGTGATAGTGAATTTACAGCGTCAGCAGTCCTACCACGCAAACTACTGATGCATTGCTGACGTGGTAGCTAGATAGGCAGCAATGCATTTATATACGTCTTCAAGGTGGTTTTAGTGCATTATGACTAACAATAATGGTAGTGTTACTGCAACTTTAAGTGGCATACACTGTACCCAAATTCATCCCATGTCATCTTGCTTTCTTTTGGCTTGGCCGTAATATGTAAGCGTGATCTCTCTTCCCCTCTCTTTGTGTCTTTATTGCAATCTTCTCACTCGCCCACTTCGTTGCACTCTTAGATCCGAAATCTCACCCAGGACTCTGGAGGGACAGCAGAATCAGTGATCACAGAAATCTTTGTTGTTCCCGCAGCTAGAAGCCAATCACCTTACCCATGTCCCACACCCTATAGCATTATTGTATGATTTGATAGAGATTTCGCACAAATCAAGCCGTTTTTTACAACTTCATGTGGGCAGCATCATGCAAAGCCTCACCACCGATGGCTGCTTGAATGGGTGCGTAGGTAAGTGAGCGGGTGTTAGGAGAACGGCGCTTGACAGAATCCAGTGGTGTCTTCATGCGATTGCTTTTAGATGGAAAAATATTTAACGCGGGTCAACAACAGAGGTGCAATAAATGTCCACTCCAAACCTTACCACACGGGTCATCGCTGAAAACGCACTTCGTCATTTTATAACAAGTCGAGAATTACGGATAATAACATGCTCATATGCTGCCACCAATTTCCGAAAGGCGAAAATACCGCAGCCGCGGTGGTTGACTGTTGAGAAGAGCAAGGGCCACGGTGCCGCTTAAACCGAACAATTTGCACCAATTTTAACAAAAACCGGCATACAGTAAGCACAGCAATCTGAGCATGAAACACTTGGGACAATTAGCAGCTTCGCGTTTAATTTATCTAATATTTCGCTTTAGAGAAAATTGAAAAGCAGTAGAAACACAACAGAATGCCAAATTATAATGCGGTGATGCTGGTCTTTCAAAATTGTCTGCGCCAACTCGTGCGTGCTTTTTGTAACAAAGTCTTTACAGGATAAGTAAGTGTAAATTGAACATCATATCACTCACAGCCAATGTCTATCATTACTTCGTTGCATATCCATTATATTACTGGTTGTCACCTCCTTTTGGCGTCAGCCTTTTGGTTGGACCTACTAGGAGCGCCAGCCTAATGAAAACCAAATTGCCCTGTACCACCTTACACTAGGTTACGATGGTGAGCTCCACTGTAGGCTACTTGAACAGTGAGGTCGTCAGTGAGGACCCCTCGTAGGAATAGAAGTAATGAAGGCTATGCCAATGAAAGTAGGTCATTCTGACAAGCTGTCTAACTGGGTAACTAACCCTTCAGGCGAGGGTTCGTTCCAGTCGCCGCAAGCGAGTTTGCACTGTCATGCCTTTCCGAATATCAAACTAAAGGAAAGGGTTGCAAACAATCTATTTTGCCTTAATTCAAAAGCACAGCAGGAGGGTAGTAAACACCATTGCTGACCACTTTTTCCTGCAGCCGCATGGATTTGGCAACCAGCACATTAATTCATTTGCATGTCACCATCCCACAGATCACAATGCGAGGTTGAACGCAGGTGGGGCTGGCGACTGCGCCAGTGCGTTGGTTACCTTCTTTGCCATAATGGGGAAGTCAAGAGCAATAGACATTAACTTTGACGCTTATGGTAATCCTCCCATCCCCCTTGTCCTGTCGTACTAAACAACTCGCTTTTAGCTCTCTTATTTGCATCTTCAATACACTTTCACTCGTCTGAACTAGTACTCATGCACTTTGAAGGCAATTAAAGAGCAGTAGAAAAATCATTGAATGCCAAATTTTAATGTGATGATAGTGGTCTTCCAGCAGTCAAGCACTTGGTTGGCCTATAGCCTGCTATCGACCGGCCTTTTCGTCTCCTTTCGACGACGTGATGATGGTGACTGCGGTTACTGTAGCACTTAGGTCATCGGTGAAGAAAGGGAAGTGGGTTCTATGCTAGACTGTACTGTTTCAGTACTTTTGGGCTGGCACTCATTGGCGAATGTCAGTACTACTCACTTGAGCATCAGTAGACAGGAGGCCAGAGGACTCACGACAAGGAATCGTCTTTCACCTGTGCCCTTCAGGAGGACATCAATAAATGCATTTTTAGTCACATGTTCTACCATGTTGTCAATATTGACTAAAGGAAAGTATCACGCACAAGCCCACCTTCTTACTTATTATTCATTCCTCTAACATACTTGTCAGCAGTCTGGTGGGGTGATGGAGGAAGTGCGGACTCGGTGGCTAGCAGTAAGATCCACCTGTCAGATTTTCTTTAGTACAGACCGGCAATTGCTTTGCTAAGTAGGCTAAGGACAGCTAACGTTTCTTCCTGCATTAAAATCCTTATCGCTCAGCTCCATCAGACTACTTTTGTGGATTTTAACACTCATTCTTTTCGAACAAGTAAAATGCTAGATGCAGATCAGCTAAAATCATTTGTTCATAAAAAGCATTCGGATTTCCTACTACGCACACTGAGCACGCATTTTCGGGGTCTACATGGGGACCGACAGAGTCACCAACGTAGCCATATATGGTCTTCATAGCAGGAAAGGGGAGCAATTGCCGAGGAAGCAGTGCTCTAAGATTTACAGTGTACTTAAAGGCCTCCTTGTGGCAAGTCTTCCAATCTTATCGAAAAACTTTAAGTTTAACTGATACAATAACACAAAAGTTGAATTGTTAGAGCTTAGCAGCGCCTCAGAAACCTTTTTGAGACGTAGTGAATCTCCTTGAACTTGACCTTAAGTTTGTCCGGAACGGTTCGATCGTCCCCAAGTTGTGAACAAACTAACTGTTGAGGCATGTTCTTCACTGCAAGCGAAGTGCTAAAAATGAAAGAATACCGTAGTTCACCATCGGTGATAGTCTTAGAAGGTATTTAAAACGATCGAAAGCAGTGATCGCCACCATACATTGAAAAGGCATTTGGACTAGCACATATGATGTGCCTAAGACAGTGATGATTTACTTGTATTTAAATTCTAATTATTCATGGTTAAATTATTGCTGCGCCCCTTTCAAGACTTCTCTAAAGGCGGAAGAAGATATACCACATGCATGTTCGGCAGACAGAAAGGAACCGGTGCACCTGGCATGGCTCAGAGTCCAGCCCACTCTGCAAAGGGAACTTGGCCAACCCGATCCGTCCTAACAGAAACGAGAGTCAAACAAGCAAAAACAAAGCCCTACGACTGTAGTTTAGCCTAATAATTGGAAATGGAACAATGTCTTTGGAATGTGAGACGTGAAAATTAATCTGTTCTACTTTCTCCTTACCTCCACCTTTTCTTCTTTTAAGCATGCCAAACCACTTAAAAAAAACCATAATTGATTCGACATGCCCCTTCCTCTCTAATGTAGCATTTTCGCTAACTACTTATTTTAAAACTTCCCTTTCTTATCCAGTTGGTAGACACTCCTTTCCTTTTAAAAACAGGTCAGCATCAAACATTTTCCCGTTATCATTATGAAGAATAAGAGCATTTACTTTATCTTATTAGTCGCATTGTCATACTGACATTTTTAAATTAAATTTTTTAATTTATAGGTAACGCCTCGTATTTGCTCTTTGCGCTACAAGTTCTCTACTAATTTCTAATTTTATTCCGCAGCAAAGCTTTTTTCCCAATTTAGGACTTTAAATCAGGACTCAGTTAAATCTCATTTTGTTGCTGCACAGTTTGCTTTTATTAACTGCATTCGCCTTGCTATAGCGTCCCATCGGTGCGGCGCTTAAATTTTCTCAAAGTTGTTGCCATCCTCACCTTTAGAAGCCGATGTTTCTCATCATATGGTAAAACAGTACAAACCTTTTGGATAATTTAACCAAATAAATTAACATTAGGTCTTTGGAACAATACCGCTGCGCAGCCTCTATCTACGTATATTCAGCTCATACGCAATGTAAATCTATGTATTTATTTTGGAATTAATTTGCTCAAACCAACCATTATTAGGTCACAAAGGCAAATTTTTTTGTCAAAAATCCACTGCCTACTTCAGCAACCCAAGTATGTGGTTTTGGGATGCAGCCATTAATTTTATAGCTAGCGCCTACCTCACTTTACTTTCGTATTGACAAACACTTTACGCAAGGCCAGCCTTATAAAAAGGCATTTCGAGTTATTTCTGATTTTAAAATCCTACTGTCTGCTTAAATCGAAATGCGCGTCAAGCAATTTCACTTAAAGCCCATTATTAATAACTAGATGGACGTTTCAATGCTCTGCCAACAAGGCGGTTGGAAGGCCAGTAGGCTCAAGTAACTCTTGGCAAAGATAGGGCACAAAGGACCCCAGGTACAGTAAATAATGCGGCTAACTAGCAATGCGTGTAGAGTATCAAGCACGTAAGCTAGTTTGCATTCGTGCTTCCACATTACAATAAACCATGGTGCTGACAAAGACATGTACGCCCCATTTGGCTTGTTGCGTCAGAGTCTGCGGAATCCTGACCACAAATAACGCGGCACGATGACGTCTGCTTCATCGGAGAAGTAATCGGTTTGAGCCCTACTTTCAGCTCGTCTAGATAGCTACTGGCAGCCCGCTGCTACAGAGTACTTCACTTAACATTTGAAAAGGCAGCGTTGATTTAAGCGAGTGGTGCCCATTGTGTACAAGAAATGTCAGCTGATTTCGAGCTTATCTGTGGCTACAACATTGCATAGACAACCTTCGCTGCCGTTACCACCTATAGCAGCGAACACGCATGCTTAGAAATATTATCAGTAATACTATGCCTTATCCCCATAGGCACCAAATCATGTCTTCATAAAACATTGATTTCCACACCTCAGTGGTTCATTTCTATGTATTTAGTTATACGTGCATCCACTTTGCCAAAGTACAATGCATAATCAATCGTAATGCTGTTATTGCTCAATGAAGTGGCAAAAGTTATCCCAGCACCCTTAATTTTGAGTTTATGAATGCGTATTTGAAGTTCAGATTTAGGTTTGTTTAACTTTATAAACAACTTTATGCAAATGTCTAAATTATGTACCAGGGAAATACTTCACTTGCGGATAGTCCAATACGCATGCTATTTAACGGAATGTACGCTCCATTAGTAAGGGGGAATTTCGCGTTTCTTTTTAAACACCCAGTCGCAGGTCATTTGGTGCCTACGGATATAAGTAAGTGGCTTTGCTGGTTTTGTAGAATTTATTTGAAAATGGGAATTTTCTTGCCGTAGGCAAGATGGCCAACTAGAAAAAAAATGACATTCCAATCATGTTGCGGTGAAAACAGTATGTGCAGAGTGTGTGGTGCGTCAGCCAGTGAGTAAATTGATGTAAGCGTGGGTGTGTGGAGGCAGACAACTGCGGATCCAGTGCTCCCACTTGCACTCTCACATGGCTGCATGATGGTGTGAGGCAAACACAATCACTCCAGCAACAAGCATCACTAGCACACTATTCTATCGCTTTGAAGAGTAGAACGTTATAGGTCACACAACAAAGTGGTTTCTGATAAGGTGTGCGTGCATATGAAGTACGCACAACTTAATTAAACACTTCAGCGTAGCACGAGGAATGAGATTTCCTGCTCATTCTGCCCCTTTTACAAGGCGGAACTTGGGGCTGTTCTTCATTGTCCTCTGTCTTGTCATAACCTACATTGTCTACGTTTATAATATTTACTTCAAAACCACATCTCTAACGAGTTGGGTAACTCAACCAAATCCCGGCGGTACTTACTGCGGATGGAACGATAGAATTTTTGCTACCCCAAACGGTCGCTATCAGCTACATTTGTGTCACAGGAGCGTGTCGGAGGGACCCAACCTACCGAACACAAAACACACGATTGAGGAGTCAAAAATTTGAATAAACGGAAGCAATAGACGTCTTAGATTTGAGGATTTATCCAGCATTCCGGATGCCGAGTGGTTGTCGAATTTTGATAAAAGCGTCTACCAGCTTTATCCTCAGTCAATTTCCATGAGGGTCACGCTTCAATCGCTCATTAATGACAAGCCAATTTCACAGGTACGCAGAAAGTCTGCCAGCATTTCCATGATGCCTTTCCCTTGTAAGTGGGCTAGTAGCCTTTTGTGTTGTCTTTCTTATGCATGCACGAGCCTATGTATTTGTGCATGTGCTTTTACCGCTCCTGACATGACATCCCGGCCTCTACCTTCTCGCACAAAACAATGCCTTATGAGCCTTACCCCATGACCTAGCATTCCTCTTTTAGCCTCCTCTTTACAACCCACGGATTCGGTTTCTTCAAGCACCCTCTAGAGTATGCTCTCCTCTTATGCCCTCACAAGCCACGAATGAGCCCACTGGTGGATTCTCCCACCCCAGCGTGGTGATTATCTACAAGTTGGGAGTCTACAACTTTGAGACAACGTATTTCAACGAGACGGATTTAATGTGGCCCTTACTAATAGAGCAGGGAATAAACTGGTAGCATAATCAAAACATCCATCAAGGGTGATCGAAATGCTTTCCAAGGAAATGCACAAACATGACGACCTACTTGTCGGTGACTACGAAGATTCCTACTACAATTTGACTTTAAAAATGTTCCACACATTCATGTGGGCCACTCGATTTTGCTGACCTCGCAAACCGATCTTCATCTTTATTGAAGACGACTATGCTGTGAGCACCAATAAGTTAGCCACATTTGTTCGTAGCTTAACGTCAGAACTTCAAGAAAACCTGAACTACGGTTGCAAAGTAATGGTGAATCCTGTCTTCCGACCCACCAGTCCGTATCGACTGTGGGCCTTCTTGAAGCGCGAAATTCCTTGGCCAATCCATACGCCGCAGTATTTGGGTATCTACAGTGTGTGGAGCTACCGCCATGTCCATGACTTGGCTCTGGCAATGCATTTCACTAAACCCATGGTAACTGATGATACATGTTTGGGGATGGTGCAGTACAAGCTGAATCTCACATTCAAGAGGTTAAAAGGCATGTTCCGCGAAAGTTTGCCCATTCCCAAAGATGTGAATTGTTCCCATATCTTGTTCGCTCTCCTTAGCGAATTCTAACAGCGCAAGTGTGCACTATAGCAAGAATCTTAAAACCTTGCTCACTATAATTTTAATAAACATCTAAGATATCTGTACTGTCTGCCGAGCAGAATCCAACGACAAGAAGTAAACAGTTTTGAACACCTTACTATTATTCTGCCATGTGTTTGAGGTTTAATCCCCAAATCTCGTTTTAGCAGCTCAAAGAAGTGCCATCCTATCCAAGAACTATTGTTTCGGTTAGGAAAACATTTCTGTCATGATGAAGTTGCTCTACTTCTCCTGCCAGATGAATGTCGCCCCACGAATTTTCTTCCTGAAGTTCGATCATGGAATCCAGTACTTTAGACAATGTCAAAAGTAACACAGCAAAACTTAGTATTGAGCAGTCAGCAGTTTAACTGCTGCTGGCTCATTGCCAGATTTAGCTAGTCAACGGGCGGACTCCATTTAATCACACTGTCACATTTTGCCCCGTTTCCATCAGCTGGAGCTTCAATAAAACAGCACGCTGGCCTCTTCACGCGTTTGCAACTGCACACGCTAACTCAGGTCTTTGGGTTACTGTCACACGGTACCTGTCTGCAGGTAAAGAATTACGTTCATTCACGCAACAAAAGATGGGTTACTAAAACAATTACATCAAAAGCAGATACATTCCTCAAACCAGCACCAAGTCCACTTTCTCCATTTTCATCATGGCCATCCCCGTAGGTAGCAATGCGTCCTACCTTCGAAGAATCATTGCCATCACGCAAACCAGCCTCCATAGATCGGCATGATAATCAAGGCTGGAGAAATGTAGAACTGTTTATGTCACTGGGAAAAATTACGAGTGAAGGTAGGGCGTATCTATAAAGATCACCACATGTTCACCCTCCCACTCAATCACTCTGGCAGAACTTGCTCATCCAAAATCGTCGCAGATGGGATCCTAACGCTTGAGAGCATTGATCGCGTCTACAATGGCAACGATTTAGAGTTCCGCTCGCTCCTTGTACCTAACTTCGCTATAGATTCATGGCATTGTGGTTACGAAACCCTGACTAATTATTTCACGTTAACACGTTACAACTTTCGTTTTAGAGAGTTTGGGCAGAAATCGTTAGTCATGCATGCCTTTGGCTTTCACCCATTGTTTATCAAGAATGACTCAAATGAGGGGCAAAGAAGTTTGGAGTGTCACTTTTTATAGGTATAAATAAGGGTAACTGAGACGTATGTTGTTTCAATAAGTGTGTTGATGGTCCTTAAACCGAAGGAATTTTCAGTTAAGAGGCTTTTTTGAATGTCTAAGGGAAAACATGAAATTAAATGAGGTTTGTTCGAAATCTTTCAAAACAATGCACACTCAGGCCATTTTTCAGACCAACATGTGTTTAAATGATTCTGCCTCGAGAACGCGAATCAATGCATAAGAATGGGTCAAATTTAACAGCGATTAAAATAGTACTTTGTCACGATTGGCATGAATACTAAAATAAGCTACAAAACTGTGGTAGAGTCATTATCATCAGCAACTGCATGCAGTGCAATTTATGGGGAGAAATTTTGCTTTGGAGGCCGTTGATGTGGGACTAAATTGGAAGACCGGTTTTGCTTTTTGGGGCTCAATGCTTTAGGCTATAAAATGTGTTTTACTTTCGATGTCCCAATATTTTGGGTTTTCCATTGGCGAGTAGAGCGATCACACAAAAGTTGTTTGGCCAGCCAAAAATGTTTGACATCTGGCGAGTTTTAGTCCATTTTGGACAACGGGAGATAAATTTAACAATGTCCTACCTATTGTATAAAAATTGATAGACAATCAAAATTTGCTCCTTGGGTACTTGTCTTATGTATTTAACCGTTCAGAAAACAAGTTAAGGTAAGCGGCGTGTGTGTTTGTGGACATGTGTGTGCATCATTTAGAAACTATGTCAAGGCCATTGCATGTGTCCAAAATGTATTTCACGTGTTTTCACTCAAATATTTAAATGTTTAATGCTAAAAGAGCAGATGAGATTTGTAGTACAGGCAAAAAGTTATCAGAAAAAGGGACATTTTTACAAAAATGTAAAGCTGAACATGGGTTTGTATCGTTCTAAGTAAAAGCAAAACACAATGATGTCGTAACTATTGGTAGCTTTCCTACGTTTTCATTAAAAATTGTTTCTAGCATTCACAATGGGTCCGATCAATTTGATCGAGCCAAAAGGGGTTGATTGTCAGCACTGGAATGGATATGCAAGGGAGTATTGCAAAGGATAAATCAGCTTTATGCCTTTTAAAAAAGATGGCACGGCTTACAGTCAGAGATAGTTTAGAACTAGGTGTATCAAGTCCACGACGACTTCTCTTTCTTTGTTGTGTCAGCACTTGCCATAATAAGTTACAATTGTAGTGTCAAAAATGACTCTGATTGACATTAGCTGTGAATGATGTCATATTTAATTTACGCCCACATTATCTGGGAAAGACTTGGTCCCAAAAAGCGCACGTGAATGAGCGCAAACAATTTAGCAAGACCAGTTCCATCACGCTAAAATTTGGCTTTCATTATCATTTCTACTGCTTTTGATTTCCTTTAATGAGTAACATTAGAAAATTAAACACAATGCTGTTAATTGTCTTCAGTATTTCATGCTTAGAATGCTGTGCTTACCTTTGACTTTGCAAATCTTACCACAAACCAAGGGAAATAGCTCATGTCAAAGGCTCTTTGAGTTTGCTTTTCGCTTCCCAGCCTTCCTAATTTTCCTATATTTTTGAGTGCATCCCTATTGTATGCATGCATGCGTGCTACATGGCTGCGGTTCTTCTCGTCCTATTTAAATTGATCAGAATTTGTGCTGCAAAGCTTCTTAATTTTTTTGCAGCTCGCGAGACTTCTCGTCGCATATATATCCAGCGTATTCTCGGCCACTTCATGGAGATCCTAACGTGGATAGTGTGTGTGTGTGTAGTGTGTGTGTGTGTAGGAGAGTGCCTGTCTTATTTGAAGTTAAATTGATCAGAAATGATACTAAGAACCTTCTCATCTTTTGCGACAGCTGGACAGTCCTCGCCGTAAATATAGCTAGCGTAGATGCAGTAGATTCACGGAGATCCCACTGTGGATTGGGCATGTGAGTGAGCATGTTTGCGTGGAGGCGAGATTTCTCGTCGCAAATATATTCAGCGCAGACGCGGTCGATTAACCGAGATCCTAACGTGGATGTTGTTTGTGTGTGAAAGTTCATGTTTACACAGCTGTGGTTCTTTTATCATATTTTGTGTTGAATTTATCAGAATTTGTACTAAGAAGCTTCGTGTCTTTTGCAACAGCTCGAGGGAGCTTTCGTTGCAAATGTAGCCAGCGTAGTTGCAGTAGAATTGTGACAGACGCGGTCTATTAACCGAGATCCTAACGTGGATGTTGTTTGTGTGTGGGAGTTCATGTTTACACAGCTGTGGTTCTTTTATCATATTTTGTGTTGAATTTATCAGAATTTGTACTAAGATGCTTCGTGTCTTTTGCAACATCTCGAGGGAGCTTTCGTTGCAAATGTAGCCAAAATTTTGTTTTGGGTCCCTAAGTTAAGAGAAGACTTGATATGAGGTTCCCCTTTTGCGATGCGCAGCATATGGCGTGATTATTACATCCCAAATTGTTTTATGCAGGGATTATGCATTTTGTACTCTGCACTATGTAGAATTTTGTAAATTAACACATGCATGCAATGTGTTGTTGATTTGACTTTCGATTTTGGCTGCGGTCAATTAGTTGGCCGTATTGCCTTGGCCAGGTAACATTGCTATGCAAACAAATGAGTGCGAGCAATTTTTGAAAGGCAAATGTCTTTTCCTTTAAAAGCGTGATTTTTGTTGGTTGAAAGGATTATCTTGGTGGTAATGTATGCTCCTTTGAGTGAATTGTTAAATCTGTGAGGAGATCTATGGATTCAATTCAATTTCAACAAATTAGATGGCGTTTGGGGCTAAAGGCGAGTTGGAATTCCTTTTTCTGTCGTCTCATTAGGTAACATATTTTAAGTGCTTTTGTGGTGCTTTTAAATGTTGACATGATAAAGTTACTGTAACAGTTTGGTGCTACTGACATGGCTCAGAGGCCAGCCCACTCTGTAAAGGGGATCTGGCCAACCCGATTCGTCGTAAAGGAAACAAGAGTCAAATAGACAACATAGCATTACGACTACAGTTTAATCTAATGAGTGAGAAGGGGACAATGTCTTTGAAATGTGAGGTCGTGAAAGTGAATCTATGTAACTTTCTCCTCATCCCCTCTTTTCTTCCTTTAAGCACATCAAACCATCTGTAAAAAGACAATGAGTAATTCGAAATCTCTCTTACCTTCATAATGCAACATTTTCGCCACTCACTTCTTTTGAATAAGTTCTCTTTTATTATCCAGTTGTTAGTCGCTCCTTGCCTTTTGAAAACAAGTGAGCGGCAAACGCGTTCCCTCTATTTTAGAAAGAATAATGGTGGTTATTTTTTCATCAGTATCATTATCAAACTGGCACTTTCAATTTAGATTCTCCATTTTCTAGTAGACGCATCGCAGTTACTGTTCACACTGCAAATTCCCTACTGATTTTCAATTTTATTCTGCAACAAATGTTTTTTTCTATTTTAAGACTTTTAACTCAAGACCTACTTAACGCTCATTTTGCATTTCCACAGTTTGCTTTTTATTAACTGCATTCGCCTTGCCATAGCGTCTCATCGGTGCGGCATTTGGATATTCTCAAGGTCGTCACCATCCTCACCTTCAAAAGCCGAAGTTCTTCATCATAAGGTAACAAAAATACAGTGCGAACTAATTTTCAAGCAATTTAAAAGAATAAATTACCATCAGATCATCCGGGTAGTAACATTATGCAGCCTCTTTTTACGTGTTTTCAGCTCATACATAATGTAAAGCTATGCATTTATTTTAGAATCAATTTGCCCAAACCAGCCATTATTGGGTCACCAAAGCAAGCTGTTTTGTCAAAAATCCACTGCCTACCTTGGCGACGCAAATGTGTAGAATTTTTGATGTAGCCATTGATTTTATAGCTGGTGTCTACCTGACTTCACTTTCTTCTTGACAAACACTTTGCGCAAGACCAACCTCATAGAAAGGCATCCCAAATTGCTTCTGATTTGAAAATCCTATCAGCTGCCTAAGTCAAAAGGTGCGTCAAGCAATTTCACTTAAAAACTGGATGAACGTTTCGCTGCTCTGCCATCAAGGCGGTTGAAAGGCCAGAAGACTAAAGTAACCTTGGGCAAATACAAGACAGAAAGGACTCCAGGTACACTAGCGGATGCTATTAAGAAGATTCAACAAACCAACCCTGACGCAGGTGCCCAATGGTAACACTAGCCGCCACATCTACTTAAAAGTAGCGCGTACTGGCACAAAAACATGCCAGCATTTAGAGTCGCCCCGCGAAGGCAAAGGTACTACAAGTCTACTCAAGCTGCGTTCAGCCTTTCCCAAGCACAACTCACCCTTTAAAGCCCACCCATCCACTTAATTGCCCATAATTCGCACATTCTCTACCTCCTAAAGCTGTTTCCAAGGGTAAGTAGTAGCATTTCACCTTTCAACAAATCACAACACACTCAACAGTGGAATAGAGAGACAAATCGCGACTGTACTTTAAAATGCACCCATCACCTGTGCCAACAAACCGCGACCCAACAAAATAAAAACATTTCAACACCTGCTGAGGTTAAACATGCCGCAGCCGTCATCCGGTCACGCAAATGAGCCGCGTCTACGCAACAGAACATATAGCCGCCACATCTACTTAAAAGTAGCGCGTACTGGCACAAAAACATGCCAGCATTTAGAGTCGCCCCGCGAAGGCAAAGGTACTACAAGTCTACTCAAGCTGCGTTCAGCCTTTCCCAAGCACAACTCACCCTTTAAAGCCCACCCATCCACTTAATTGCCCATAATTCGCACATTCTCTACCTCCTAAAGCTGTTTCCAAGGGTAAGTAGTAGCATTTCACCTTTCAACAAATCACAACACACTCAACAGTGGAATAGAGAGACAAATCGCGACTGTACTTTAAAATGCACCCATCACCTGTGCCAACAAACCGCGACCCAACAAAATAAAAACATTTCAACACCTGCTGAGGTTAAACATGCCGCAGCCGTCATCCGGTCACGCAAATGAGCCGCGTCTACGCAACAGAACATCTCCGTCGCCAATTCACACATACGTACTGCGGTTCTCCCAGCTCTACACCTCCCCCAAGACGATAAGGGACATCATACTCGGACAGAACACCTAGAAGTGTATTTAACATACCAGCAACACACTTCACGAACGTACAACGACGAGACAAATAAGTCGTCCCATCACCAAAATCCGCCATTTAACAAACCATCGACCCATTACGCAGTCCACTTCTCCTTCTCCAGCACCGTCCTCCGCGCTCTCCTTGGTAGGACTACTGCGTCGTCAGTCGCCTCATCTCCGTTGTGTGAGCTAGTTCCGCGTGGGATGAGACGATGTGCTAACCATCACGCGCTTCCATGACCGGTGGAGGAAATGCTGGCCCAAAAGCGAAAAGTCAAACTACTGCCAACGATGCCACAACACAACAAATATGGTGACAGAATAAATAAGCTTTGAAATAGCTTCCGGTCTGAAATCTACTGGCACATCGCAAGCATACAAAGACGAGCCCAACCACTTGTCTCGGTTGGTGGAAATACCCTCACTACCATCAATTGGTAGATGACCGCTGAAAAACACAGACGCACACACACACACACACACGAGAATCCTGAAATCACACAATTTCATGTGACATAAGCCGCATAGGCAAGAATCTGCAGAGGCAAGCGCAACATGAAGTTATTGACCATTTCCCATTTCCCTTACAAATTAATCACACCTGGACAATAAGTCATCCCACTCGTTGCAGCACTCACATGGGCGCCATTAAAATTGCCGCTTTAAACAAGTTACCCACGCGTGGATACGCGTCGATAACTCGCATCCTAAGCCTCAAACATTAGCTGAGCGATTATCTAAACTGGCAAAGAAGCGTATGGAGAATCATGCTTACATATCAATGCCTCGTAGCATACCCACACTTCCAACTACCCAACATCTACCACATATCGGCTCCGTCTCATGCTGTAGTGGTCAAGGCGACTGAACCTAAACATCTTAGATTGAAAAAAGACCAATAAATGCTAATGAAGGCAAAAAGGTAATAACAGCTAATTCAACCTACATAACTCTCTTGTTTCGGTTTCGCGTGGTGCTCACACTGTAATCAGTCGTTCATAAACCCACCAAGCACAGGGACGCGTTGATTATTTCCAGGATGAATGATTAGTCCACATCAAGCAAAGGGACTTCCGGCAGAATCGGTAGGTTGAATAGTCGAAACACCACAGCTGTCCACGACGACGCCGAGTTCAAAGGCGCTCAATGCAGTCTTAGTGACTGCCCATGGGTCGGCTTCTACATCCACATTTCCCCTTGCCATTGCCATTGAATGCTGTTGAATAGCGTCTCATAAACAGCATTGAGGGCGGTGGCGGCGCGAAAACGAATGCCAGTCAGTAACACTGCTCACCACCAACACCCACCACTCTTGAGAGGCTGACGAAATCAGCATAAAAGCACTCTGCTAGCAAGCTCCACGTGCAATGTGCGAATTTCGAAGGTCAAGTTGACACCTAGTGCTGTTCACTAATGACTTCATGCTTGGTAGGTTTTCCACATTCTACAACAAATGAGGTTCCACTCGCCATTAAACCCTCCTTCATAAACCAACTCACCAAATGGGAAGTCGCGAGGACAACTTAAATCAAGTTCTTGCACAAATGTTCAGCACAACGAACAAACGTGAGTGTTGTCGATAGACAACGAAAACTCATCCAGCCTTTCTTCGTGAATCGCACCCGTTGAAAAACTTTGCACACATGGACGTGCATTTCAAAACATGCGTACACAAGTAAATGGCCACCAATTTGTACGTTTCATGTATCAAATATTGATTGTCTGCAAAATACCATAAAAATGCATCTATGCACACAATGAAAAATAAATAAAAATTGCAATGAAGAACATATACCTCCAATTGCAAAGGTAGGCAAACATTATTTCGGCAAAAGAAATTGGACATTTAATGAATAATTGGATTAAGTCCCCTCAATTTCTCTATTTTAGCACTGACACAGTCACTGTCGCAACCTACCACCTTTCCCAAACGGGACAGAAAGCTTTCCTGCCATGCTAACTTTAATCTCGCACTCATCTCGACACTCTAGCTTGTATAAATGTAATTATCCAATGCTTGTGCCAGGGGTGAAGCCTATCGCAATGCCACTAAACACACCGGTTTCTTCCACGACATGATCCACATCGCAGAACCAGGGAGACGTCTGCCCAGGTGACTCGAGAATCTCGCACTGTCTACCATTCCACAGAACCTTAAAATGTCGGTCCGCCATCATTGTGAGTTCGTGATACTTGAAAGGGGAAGAAAGAAAGGCCGGGAAGTGAATTTCAGCGCAATGCAAAGCTAATAACACAGGTCAAATTAACAAAGAAACCTCAAAAAGCAAGCATCTAAGACACCGACAAGGTGCGACCTGCGTATTGAGGCAAAAATTTCCAAACAAACGGCTGCAGGTCTCCATGTAGCCATTCTTTTGCTTCTGGATCTGCCTCAAACACCAACTCACATCAAAGCTGAACCCACGACCCAATAACTATTTGAGCCCTACGCAACACCTTTCGCAAAGATACTGTACCCGTGAAACCAAGGTTACATAGTTAACAAGTAGTTAAATTGCAAAATGCCTCATGCCCCCTGTGTCTATTCTACCTACATGAAAATCGCAGCAATGAAAATAACCGACACTTCACCAATTACTAAGTATGAAAGGTTCCAACAATAACTAACAAAAATGTGACAAAAGTCGACAAGCTGCAACCCATTCTAACCTGCGAAATTCGTAAAGCAATATACAAGGCTAGATACACATCCGATGCTGCTAGGTGATGCCTCCCTTCTTAGCATTGACACTCCATTGGAAACATGCGTTTCTCCAAAATTAAAGGTTGAAATCGTTGTTCAAACAAATCACAGCAAAATTTGCACTAGGACTAGTCAAATTTTACGCAAGAAAAGCCTCTCAAGCTAGTATCCGAGCTCGTCAAAAACCACCCAAGCCTCATGAGCAAAACGAAACTCAAAACGGCCGCAACCAACTTTCGCCATTATAAACTACTAATAAATTGTTTGGTCTAGCTGACGTGTATTTAGTACTTAACAAAACAATTGTGGTCCTAGAATCATGGAAATGTAACAGATTTACACAAAAATGTCTGTGTTATGTGCAAAGGTATAAAATATATCTAAACGAATGCATTTAAATGGTAAATAAATCAGCAAGTAATCACGAAAATCAATTTAGCAATTGACACTACTTTATTTAAGGAAAAAGGTAGGTAAAGCAGTCCAAATCTACTAAAGTTGGGTCTCCGGCTCCAATGGGGAAGATGCGAGCTCGCCCGCGACTACGTGTGTAGCGTCCCGAGGCTCCCCTTAAGGTAAAAGAAGGCGCAGTACTAGGGCAGAATATATATATATATATATATTCTGGGAACAGAGGGCTTGGGGGCTGTTGGCACGTCCCGGAGGCCGACCAACCGGCTAGAACAAGATGGCCACCCAAGTGACCTAGACCGGTAGTTCGAACAAACAAAGTATTACAACGTGTATATTGTGTTCCCGTCTCTCACCTACAAAGCGCATATAAACACCACCATTACTACAGTAGTAGCAGTGCTTTGTTGCTCGTTTGGCTCTTATTTGCGTTGCGACGAGTCGTGTTGGTCAGACTCCGTTTGCAGAGCGGGCTGGCCTCTGAGCCATGTCAGCAGCACCAGCTCCTTTCTGTCTATCAAAAACCTATTTTTAGTGTCTTCTTCTTCCTTTAGAGAAGTCTCTAGAGGTGCTCAACACCAACTTAATCATGATTAGGCAATATTTAAAAATAAGTAAAAAAGCACTGTCTCAGGCACATCATACATGCCAGTCCAAATGGCTCTTCAATGCATGGTGGCATTCGCTACTCTCGGCTGTTTTAACTATCTTTTAAGATCATCGCAAAAGGTGGAATACAATATTTTTTCCTTTTAGTACTTTATTTGCAGTGTAAGACATACTTGAGCAGTTAATTGGTTCACAACTTGAGGACGGCCGAACTATTCAGCGTAAACCCAAGGTGAAGTTCAGTGTGACTCACTACGCCTCAATGAGGTTTCTTAGAAGCTCATAGGCTCTAGCGATGCAAGTTTTGAATTGTTTTATCAGTTAAATGCGAAGTTCTTATCTGATGGGACCTTGTTAAATTCGTCTCCTTTCATTTAGTAGATAAAAGTTACTGCGCAAAATCTAGCGCACTGTGGAGGCCTTTGAATACGTTTTGGATTTCGGGGCACTGCATTCTCGGCAAGTGCTCCCCTTTCCTGGTTATGTCGGTCACTCCGTCGGTCCCCATGTGGCCCTTGGAAATGCGTCCTCAGTGTGAGTGGTAAGTAATCTAAATACTCTCTTTGACAAAATGATTTCAGCTGATCTGTATCTAGCGTTTTACTTGTTCGAAAAGTAAGAGCATTAAGATCCACGAAGGTAGTCTGATGGAGCAGAATGATAAGCACTTCAACGCAGGAAGGAACTTTTGCTGTCCTCAACCTGTTTAGTAAAGCAATTACTGGTCAGCATTAACGAAAGTCTGACAGGTGGATCGTACTGCTGGCCACGAAATCCGCGCCTCCCCCATCACCTTACATGAGGGCTGGTGAGTCCGTTGGAGAAATGATTAATAAGTAAGAATGTGGGCTTGCGCGTGATACTTTCCTCCAGTCAATATTGACAACATGGTAGGGCATGTGACTGGAAGTGCATTTATTGATGGCCTCCAGAAGGGCACAGGTGAAAGACGATTCATTGTCGTGAGTCCCCTGACCTGTCTACTGATGTTAAGGTGAGTAGCACCGATATTGGCCAAGGCGCTCCGGCTCAAAAGTACTGAAACCATTCAGTCTAGCACAGAGCCAACTTCTCTTTCTTTACCGATGACTTTTTCCTACGAAGGGTCCTCACCGATGACATCACTGTTCAAGTGAGGAGAAACGCAGTATGCAGTGGGGCGCGCTAACGAAATGCGGGTGTAGGATGGTAGAGGTCATTTTGGTTTTAATTATGCTGATTCATGGTATGATTGGTGGTCAATAGAAGTAGCAACGTAGTAGCCCTGGTTCCACAAAGGACTCTCTTTAAATGAGTGCAAAGTTGGAGACCCTAAATGTTTCTAGCACTCCGAGTGGGTACAATCAATCGGCTCGCGCACTAGAACGGATATGCAAGGAAGTAATACAAAGGATAATTCAGTCACACGCATTTTAACCAAGATTCTAAGACTCCAGTGCTTGCAAAGCAAATGAGTAAGTAGCGATGGCAAAACTTACAGTTCAGAGATAGTTTAGAACTAGGTGCATCAAGTCCATGACGATTTCTCCTTCTTCGTTGTATCAGCACTTGCCAAAATAAGTCACAAGTATGGTGCCGAAAATAAATCTGAATGACATTTACTGTGAGTGGCGCGATAATCAATTAACACCTACGTTCTCTTGTAAGGATTTGGTCCCAAAAAGCGCGCACGAGTTGGCGCACACAATATTGAAAGACCAGTATCATCTCATTATAATTTGGCATTTTATTGTGTTTCTACTGCTTTTCAATTTTCTCTAAAGTGCAACATTAGGAAAATTATACGCAAAGCTGCTAATTGTCTCAAGTGTTTCATACTCAGAATGCTGTGCGCACCTTTTGTATGCATGGGCGATCACGTTTGCATGGTGCTTGATAACCATCGAATGCTCCTTTCTTCCCACATTTATATTTCCATCATTCAAAAGTACCTTGCAAATCTGACTAAAAACCAAGAGAAATAGTTTGTGTCAAAAGTTCGTTAAGTTCGCTTTTCCAACTTTTCCTAATTCTTGAGTGCATTTCTATTGCACGTAAGTTTTTATCAGAATTGTCACAAATTGTTTGGTTTAAGACGCACCGTGACCTTTGCTCCCCTCTCCACGCAACTCTCGTCTCAACAGCCGACTTCCGCGGCTGCGGTGTCTTGGCTTTTCGGAAATCGGTGGCGGCATATGAGCATGTTATTATCCGTAGTTCTGGACTTGTTATAAAAATGACGAAGTGTGCTTTCAACGATGGCCCGTGTGGTAAGGTTTGGAGTGGACATTTATTGCACCTCTGTTGTTGACCCACGTTAAATATTTTTCCATCTAAAAGCAATCGCATGAAGACACCACTGGATTCTGTCAAGCGCCGTTCTCCTAACACCCGCTCACTTACCTACGCACCCATTCAAGCAGCCATCGGTGGTGAGGCTTTGCATGATGCTGCCCACATGAAGTTGTAAAAAACGGCTTGATTTGTGCGAAATCTCTATCAAATCATACAATAATGCTATAGGGTGTGGGACATGGGTAAGGTGATTGGCTTCTAGCTGCGGGAACAACAAAGATTTCTGTGATCACTGATTCTGCTGTCCCTCCAGAGTCCTGGGTGAGATTTCGGATCTAAGAGTGCAACGAAGTGGGCGAGTGAGAAGATTGCAATAAAGACACAAAGAGAGGGGAAGAGAGATCACGCTTACATATTACGGCCAAGCCAAAAGAAAGCAAGATGACATGGGATGAATTTGGGTACAGTGTATGCCACTTAAAGTTGCAGTAACACTACCATTATTGTTAGTCATAATGCACTAAAACCACCTTGAAGACGTATATAAATGCATTGCTGCCTATCTAGCTACCACGTCAGCAATGCATCAGTAGTTTGCGTGGTAGGACTGCTGACGCTGTAAATTCACTATCACACACTGCATTGAGCTTAGCACACTATTCTCTTCGCCTCAAGCCTCTAGACTGAAGTAAATCCTCTCAATATCTCACTTACGCCGGTTTCAACTGCATCAAAACAGTTGGCTGTGGACTAGCTGCTACATCACAAATTCATGACATGAGGTTGCATGAACTAAGGCCATGCTCTCCTACAATGAGTTGAGATGGGAGCTAGAATTAGTTAACATTTACATTGGAACTAAATCGGCTTACACAATTGTGATTGTGCCGAAGTGCAGTGACCAGCGAAGATGGCAGGTTTCACAATGGGTAGAGCTGGTCAAACGAGGCTAGTTAAAGCAATGCGACCAAGTTCGATGAAGATGATAGATAAGCCAGAGGAATCATTCCCTTTCCAACCAAAGGTGTGCATCTGTGCTTGGATATGGTCGTCATCGCTATATTCCATCAGGTATGAGCATGGCAGTCCAAATAAAGGTCCTCGTATAGCAGGTGTACAAGACAGCAGAATACATGACAGCGTGCACTAAGTGCAAGAAGACGCCGGATAGAGAGGCTGATTGGCCGATAAATACATGTGATTGAAAGCCACTTTGGAAAATATAAATGAAGCCTGGAAAAGACGCCACGTCACCGTTGACCACAATGTAGGATTTCATAATAGCGGCAAATAATATGCTCTGGGTTGAGGTGAGAGATGGCAGGACTGTGATGCTGCTGCCGTGTGGATAGACGTGCACATGACTTCTCCGTTGACACGTCTTCAGCAAAATTTTCATGCTAATGATTAAAATGTAACGTAGAATAGATTTTTGAGGATTCTTTGACGCTTCCGTGGTTAGCAACCAATCTCCTTTCTCACACCCCATGCCCCATAGCATGATTGCATAAATTGATATAGATGTTAGAATATGAGCCACTCTTTTCAACTTTTGTGTAGGTGGCATAATGGAGAAGGTAGCCTTATTGACACTGATTGTTGAAGTGCACGAGTGAGTAGGGAGTAGAAGAAGATGGCGATTAAATTGTTCCAGCAGTGGCATCTCGTCTGCACATAATTTATTCATGCATTACTACTTGAATGAAGAGATGACTTCAGTTAAGAATGATAAACGGGGCAAAATCTTAATTAACGCTGCAAGTAAACACTAAATTAAATAAGCCCCTGTGTTAAATTCTGATAAATTCTAAATTAATATGTTGCGCAGCTTTACGTGCTTGTGTTATTTTAGATTTCGCTGTCACAATAGGCTCCCATACTGTAAACCTCGTCTAAATCCCTATTGCATAATACGACAAACGCACAACAACCGGAGATGAAATAAGCAGATAAACCATAAGTTGAGCAATTGCAGATAGAAAACCAAGCAATGTGCAGCAGCTATTTTTTGGCAGCAAAATCGTTCTCAATATATTGCGGTTATCCCCAAATTTAAAACGTTTCACACCTGATCAGGACTTCACTGGAATGGAGGTATACTTTATATTTGATAGCTACCACCGCATCAGTCTAGATCGGAATGGGGACGTTGGCGCATCATGTTATTACCAGTATTTTTGCCAAGACACACTCTTTGTACAGCTGTACGACACAAAATGATTTTGTTTTACCCAAGATAGGCGTTTTTTGGCTCCGTAGCAATTTAAAATCGGAGTCTTACTAAGATCAGTTGACGATCGAAGTGAGAAATACATAGAACGCAGTGCACTTCAACTAAACCCATCACTGTTCAAGTTGATTTCGCCTTGTGTACGCATTGATCAAACCACCAATCAAACCCTAACACCATTTAGTTATTTTCTGGAGAGGTGGAACGCAATGAGCAGCTCTATCGTCGTTCAATGATTTTATCCTCTCTCTTAGGCTTCCACCTACAGCCCTATAGTTATCAAATGACTAAACTTCACTAATATAATAAGCACAGTTCGCAGACAATAGCATTGTTGGAAACCACATAAAACAGATTTACTGCACAATGATAATTACAATCTTTGAAATAAACGGCTCTGGTTAATTTATTCATGAGAGGCATGATAAAAAACGACAAAATGTGGTTTGTTTGTACCTGAGTTGTGTGCGAAGTTATATTGAATGCGGAATTTGTTTGCAAATGTATCGCTGAAGAGCAAATGCTTTGCTAATTATGCTCCTGTCAGACGTAATCCATTCTTGTGGAAATCATGTTCTACAAGTTCATTTTCATTAGTTAATCCCCAGTAAGCAAGATGAAGTTCGGAAAAAAACTTACCCGCTTGTGCCAAAATCATAGCCCGTATTGTAGCAATAAATGCGGTTTACCAACGAGGCTGAAAGCAGTTACCACTAATGACCTTGAAAATGGTAAGCATGCATGACACATGACACATTACCACATTACCACATGACACATGATATTGAACAGGATGATGCTTAAGAAATGGAAGGAGAATGAGAAGGCTACAACAATTCCGAATTTTGGCATATCATTCAGTAAAAGTAGTTGCTGAAAAAGAGGACTTGGTTGAAACAAACGAAAATGAGGTAGAGAGGAGCCCATAAATTTGACCAAGTAGAATTGGGCACGGGGAAAGGAAGACTCTTTGAGACTTATTTTGCGCAAGAAAAACGGACGAGAACATGGACTACCAGACCATGGACACAACAACATGACCATGCCTCCTAGATAGCAGTGCGAATCGCAAAGCCTGTTACCAAATGAACATTGTTGACAGCTTGCAATACCAAACCGCATTATGACCGAGGTAACATCAACCTTCACTTGCATTCAGGCACAGCTCTCGATGTTTGAAATAAAGCATGCTGATAAGGGTAGCAGCTGAAGCATTAAACTTCATTTTCACTTGACTAGAGCATTAAAAACTGAATGTCTGATGACTGGGGGTAACCAGTGAATCGCGTCAGAACG